>CAUYPO010091057.1:0-54986 GCA_963574435.1 Cheirogaleus major | reverse complement strand
TATATGAATGCCTCTGATTTCTGTGTATTGATTTTGTATCCTGAGACTTTACCAAATTCATTGATCAATTCAAAGAGTCTCTTGGTTGAATCCTTGGGGTTTTCTAGGTATAATATCATGTCATCAGCAAAGAGTGAGAGTTTCATCTCTTCTGCTCCCATTTTGACGCCCTTAATTCCGCTCTCTTGTCTGATTGCTATAGCAAGGACTTCCAGCACTATGTTGAATAGAAGTGGAGATAGTGGGCAACCTTGTCTTGTTCCAGTTCTTAGTGGGAATGCTTTCAGTTTTTCCCAATTCAGTATGATATTGGCTGTGGGTTTGTCATATATGGCTTGTATCATTTTTAGGTAAGCCCCGTCTATGCCTATTTTGTTGAGCGTTCTTATCATAAAAAGGTGTTGAATTTTGTCTAATGCTTTTTGCGTCTATTGATAGGATCATATGGTCTTTGTTTTTGCTTCTGTTTATATGGTGAATTACATTAATAGATTTGCTTATGTTGAACCATCCCTGCATTCCTGGGATGAAGCCCACTTGCTTGTGATGGATTATTTTCTTGAAAAGCACCTGGATTCGGTTGGCTAGGATTTTGTTGAGAATTTTTGCATCTATATTCATAATAAAACCTAATATATTGTAGACATCTTTCCTTATTAGTATCTAGAGAGATGAGATAAGTGGATCTATCATTGCTTATACAACTGGCCTTGTATAGATACATATTTGTGTTATTTTTCCCTTTTCAATTTTTGGGTTTTTTTTTACTGCTGCAAACAGAGCTGTAGTGAATGACATCTAGCATGTGGGAAGTTTATCTGCAGGATAAGTTCCTGGAATTGAGGTGGCTGGGCTGAGTGCATTGGAAGTTTGATAGTTATGGTCAAGTGGCTTCCACAGGGCAATTACGCCAGTCCACACAGTAGGTACCTCTTTGCGCTCAGCTTTGCCCACAGAATATGATATCAAATGCTGGGCTTTTGGCTCTCTCAAAGGTGAGAAATGGTATACAAATGCAATTTTAATTTGAATTTAGTTTATTATGAGTGATGTTGAGTATCTTTGCACAGGTTTAAGGATGTTGGTCTCTTTCCCCTGAATTTCTAGTATTTGTGTAAATATTAGGGAAATGAGGTTTTTGTCTGTGATGTGAGTCACAATTTTTTTCCCCAGTTGATTACTTCTTTTTTCTTTGGCTTCCCTTAAAATACCTAGGAGAAGTTTTAAAAATTTTTTTGTGTAATAAATTTTTCAATTGTTTTCTTTTGTGGCTTTTGAATTTTGATAGCCGGTTAGAAAGGCTTCTCTCTGTCCAAAGTTATAGAGGAATTAGTCCTTGTTTTCTTTGAGAAATTTTATGGTTTAATATTTTTATATTCATTATTTAAATTTGTAATTTCTTTGGATCCAACTTTATCTTTTTCCAGACAGCGATCCATTGTCACAGTGCCATATATTTAAAAAACTATCTTTTCCTCCCTGAGGTGAGATGCTGTATGCATTTGGGCCTATCTTTGGACTTTCTAGTCTGTTCCATTGGTTTGTATGTCTACTTGTATGTCTATAATATACCACTTTTTTCATGAAGTTCTAAATAATTTAAAAAGCTGTAGAAGCCTACTACAGACTCCCTGACCTCTTTGATGTATACAATTAACCTGCATAGTAAATAACTACTCAGTAGTAATTTTTTCTAGTACCTCTAAATGTAGAATGGTCCAGCTAAGGGAAGGCGTATGATGATTTTTCTGGATAATGTACATGTTAGCAATGATAGGAAGTAATGAGGATAGAGTTTCTTTTTTAAAAAGTTCCATTATTTGACATTATTTGTAAATCCATGCTACTTGGTGAATGAAATATTCCGATTAGAATGAAAATGCTTGTGTGGATACAGTTCATTGTCTGTATTCTCACTTCTAGCTAGCCTTCTTCTTTGTCACTTTTGGTACTGCTGATGCTCGATCTTTCTTACATGGGATCATGTCAGTCTCTTATACGATAGTTCAGGGACTCTCCATTGGCTACGTGATAGACCATGAGTGGCAGCAAAGCCACCTAAAAGTCAAAAAAATAATCTTTAAGCACTGATTGTATTCCATAAGGATGCTATAAATAACAAGAAGGAACAAAACAACCCTTGTGCCTGATCCCATGGAGCTTATGGTCTGTTAAAAAAAAATCTGATATTAACCAATAATTATAGTGGAGGGTGATGTGGGCTGTCATCGGATGCTAGGCTGCCTATCTGGACTTGTCAGCTCCTGTTAACCAACTCTGCAGCTATGACAAACTATTTGTAGTTCCCTGAATTAACCCTTATTGCTTATCTCCAAACTTTTGCATTCACAGCTTTATTTATTTATTTATTTTTGAATACCTGGATACATTTGACTGAGTCCTTCATGACTTGGTTGAAGCAGCATCTCTTTTGGAAACCTTTCTCATACCCTCTGCCATTCCTTCCTTCCTCCCTCTCTCCCTTCCTTGATTCTTTTCTTTTCAATACCTACTCAATATCTACTACTTGGCAGGCCCTGTGTGAGGTGCTGGAGATACATGTTGATCCAGAACAGTTGGGTCTTTGTTTTCACTGTGTACCAGGTACTATGCAAGGCATAGAGGATACAAGTTTAAATAAACAAGTCTTGTTTCCGAGGAAATCACAGTGTTGGGGAGACAACACATAAAAGAAAATGGTAAAACATGATAGTAAGGGAAATGCTGGAGGTATTCAGAGGGTGTTATACAAAAACCTGAGATAATCATTCTGGGGATGTGTGAGTTCAAGTCAATGATTCTGGAGAAGGTGGCCCCTGATAGAAATCTTAAAGAAAGATTAGGTGTTGGCCAGTTAAAGAGAGTGAGAGTAGGAAAGATGGCAATCTTTGTAACAGAAGATAGCATGAACGAAGGTAATGGAGTGAAAACCAGCAAGAAGAGCACAGTGTACTGCAAGTAGTTTTTTGGAAACCATTCGGTTGTGTAATGGATGAGCCGGAGGGGACGGCAGAGATGTAGAATGGTGTGCCAGGAAATGGTGTGGTTGACAGATCATCCCTGGTGGATATGTAGGGGTTATGAAGGATTTGAAGATTATGAGATTAGAGAAAGGGAGACGAGTTTGGAGGCTGAGGCAGTACTGTTGTAGGTAAGAGACATGAGAATGTGAACCAGAGTAGTTGAAGTAGGGAGGATGTGGAAGGGGGAGACTGGAGAACCGTTTCGAAGGTAGAAGCATCGGACTTGATAAATGATTAGATGTGGAGACGACTGAGACAAAGGCAGGTTTCAGAAACGACTAGCGGCTCATTAGTGCATCCTGCACAGGATGCAGTGGTTTTGCACAATCATCGTTGTTGGGTCCCTTTGCCATCCTTCACTGTTAACTCTCCCGTGCCTCGAAGTCTGAAACAGCACAGCTAAATAGCAAAAGCAAATCAAATGCCCCAAATACATAAAGCCAACTCCAAAAGCATTGGTAAATAATGTCAATTTCAGGGCTTTCTGATTATTGTTCCTTGTGCTTGTGTATTTTAATTTCCTTTCATGTATCTAACACTTGCTGAGTGTTCACTCTGTGTCACGTGACTGTTTTAAGCAATTGACATGAATTAACTGATTTATTCTCACAGCAACCCAGGAAATAGGTAATGATTTATTCCCATTTTTACAGATGAGGCCACTGAGGCACAGAGTGATTAGGCAATTTGCAAAAGATCAGTTGTTAGTAGTGGCAGTTGAGCCTTGAACTCAAACAGTCTGGCATCAAAACTTGTCATCGTAATCAATGTACTTTGTAAATGGAATTGTTTTCTTAATTTCCTTTCTGAATTGTTTATTGTTGGTGTATAGAGACGCAACTGATTTTTGCATGTTGATCTTGTACCCTGCAACTTTTCTGAATTTGTTTGTTTGTTAGCTCTAGGGAGTTTTTCATATAGTCTTATGGACTGCTGCTCCGAATTTTGTTGTATTTTTCCTGTTAAAATTTGTTATTGATTTTATTAGAATATCCAAAGGCTTAAAAAATATCCACTGCATTTTATTTGCTAAATTTATTTATTGTTAAAATTCTTTTTCTGTTTTGTTGTTGTTGAGGTAGGGTCTTGCTGTGTTGCATGGCTAGTCCCTCCAACTCCTGGGCTCAATCTATCTTCCTGCCTCAGCCTCCCAAGTAGCTGGGACTAAAAGCATGCACCACCTCTCCCAGCTGTATTTTTAATATGTTACAGAAAATTTACCTTTTTATTTTGCTTTCTGTGTTGCCTGGCTTAGTTGTATGTTAAAACAGAAAAAAAGATGTAAAAATGAAGAAAATCTTTAATAACATTTTCAAATGTTAAAGAAATAGTGTGCTAAAGGCAAACAATACTATCATCAATTAAGACCCCTGAAAGGTTCTGTAGACTGATTTGTTTTGGTTGGAGAATTATGTGGAGTTAATGCAGTATCAGTTACTCTGATCAAATGACCCTTATCCGGTTAGGTAATTTAGGTAGCCCACTCATCCTGGGAAATTAAGGCTGCTCAAATCTGTTCCTGATTTGAAGGAAATGTGGCTGTTTAACTTCCTTTCATAGTAAAAAAGTGCTTCTTTCTCTCCTTTGCTAATTTATGGTTCCTTGAAAGTCAGGGTTGACTCTTTGTCTCCCAAATGGGTCTTCCTCTGCCCTGTCTCAATTCCATTTTGAGTTTTAAAATTAATTTTCTTTTCATTTTATTATCAACTTGTAAGACATATGTTGAATTTTATTGACTATTAATTTTAAGTTGCTGAGAACACATTGTTTTCTCACCATATTAGGAAAAGACCAGTGCTTTTCTGACCTAGACCAGTGCTTCCTGCTATTGCAGCCTTGACCTTAGCCCTTGTCATGATGGATGTACAACAAATGGATCCTGTCATAGCATCTCAGGACTCACAGAGAGCTTGGAGGTCATTTTCTGGTGAGAAACTAACCCTCACTCCACACCGTTAGTTTTAGGGTTTCAATGCATCTTGCAGACATTGATTCATATGATGCGGTTCTTAGTCTCAACATAGAAAAATGAAGACAGTCACATCCAAGTCAATAGAGAGGAGTAAATAACAACTAATTACTTATATTCACATACAGTGCTCTGGCTCCTGGATTCTCAATGATAGAGGCAAGAAAAGAGCAAAGACTAAAAATCACAATTAGGGAGACAGCTTAGGAATCTGGCATCGTATCTCTTCTAAAGATACATTGCTGAATTCATGAGCACATGTTCAGTGCACTACGTTCCCTCTGACAGCATTATGGTTTAGCTCTTCACCCATAAATTTGTATGTAGAGGCATCTGGGTTACTGCGTCCCTAACATCCCTGACATATTCTCAATGACACCTTAGTCTATGACTCCCCCAGTATTTCACATGCATTTTATATTAATCTCTGCAGATTTATTTCTTTGCAGCTAATAAAATTTAATAAGTGGAAAAAAAAATCTTTATTTTAGACTAAACTAAAATGTGCTTTCAGATATCCTGGCAGAAAATCCGTCGTTGAGTCCATTGGTAATATTTATTTATTTTTTTTGGTCTTATCTTTTACTCAACCTGTAATATTTTGTTGAAATGCATTTTGGTGCGTTCAAAAGCTTCTGTGACCTTCTTCTTTCTACTTTTCTCAAGGTTTGCTAGAGGCGGTAGCCACAAGCTTATCATATAAGGATAGTACAGAGAGAATATTTAGTCTTTAAAAAAAAACCAGTGTTTTATAAATGTGCTTTCAATAATTTAAACACAGATACTTAGATTATGTCTGTAGAGCTAGGACTTGAGTATAAAGGGAGAGAAGTTGCATATAACTTATTGATATTTCAAGATACATGTTTTTCCCAAATGATTGAAATCTCTTAAATGAATGGGGGGAAGACCTGTTTTAGATGTTCTGGCTTATGTGGCTCTTTTGGGCCCCTGCTACATTTTGAGGTTAAGATGGCCCGATGAGCCTGGGCGTGGTGGAGCCCTGTCTGTTCCCACCTATGTTTGTCTCCTACTCTCTGTCCCTTGTACTTGTCCTGCTGCTTCCTAGGGAAAGGTCTTTGCATTGCTATATTTTTCTCCCAGGAATGCTCCTTCTTTTACCGTGACCTCCCTAAGGTCTTCTCAAGCCTCAGGGCTCAGCCTATGTATTCCTTCTTCAGCTGAGTTGTGTGGCCCTCCACGCCATCCCCCTCCATTTGCTCCTCCTTGGTTCACTCTCACAATAACCTGTAGATTAAAGGAAAAGTACTTACCTGTATATTTCCTGCAAAGCACACCAAACTGTTAGATACTAGTTTTTCTTTCCATATTAGCCTGTCAGCTCCAGAGGACTTTTTTTCTCCCTAATACACCATATCTCAAAGATCTTATGGAGTGTGTATTGTCTATCAGTGTATTCTAGGACCTAGCAGAGTATGCAGATACCAATAAATACCTGCTGGATGAATGGATGGATAGATGGGTGGATAAGTGAATAGTTTATGTACTTCAGGGAATGATGAATTATAATTTCTCCCTTGTCTTCCTAAAATGATTAAAACCCTTTGTGCAAAGGGCACATATGCAGCGTGCAGGCAAAAGTGAGAAGTAACTGGCACCCAGCAGAGTAGGGGCCTGGGCAATTATGGTTATATTGACATTAAATATTCTGAGAGTATGAAAGATTTTAGAATAAATTCTCTGTTTGAATTTCTAGAAAGGTGGTTTTAAAATTTATATTGAGGGCATCCTAGACTCTACAGGCAATATAAAAGCAAATATAGTGCATTGCTCACCTTGGTATTAATATCATTTCAACTGCGACTTTAAATTTACCTAATCCATTCTGAGGTTCTTAGTACATATCACTTTGTGTTAGTTTGTGTTTCACATCACAGTGTATTAAGTTCAGTATGAGTTAAGAGCAATAATGTGTCAAATTCTATTTGTATCATTTCACTTTATTTCAAACAACTTAGTAATACATGCACACCAATATTAACTAACTAACTCTGGAGCATGGTTCTCCATAGTATGTCTTAAGTGCACATGGAAATTGGGACCTAGTTTTATTAGACTCAGATATTTTGGGGCTGTGGGCCTTATTTTTAAAAAAGAGAGTGCAAAGAAAACAAAAATTTATACTTGAAATAGTTACTGTTATATTTCTGAGAGAGAGAGAGAGAGAGAGAAAGAATAGAACTCTAACCTAACTAATAAATGTAGTATCTCATTGGTTAAAGTGATGACATTTCCTTGGAATTGGGGAAGAAAAAGACTAATAACTGTTATGATTAATTTTTATGCATCAAATTAGCCAGGCCACAATCCCCAGAGGTTTGGTTGAACACTGGATATTGCTGTGAAGGTGTTTTTTTCTTTTCTTTTTTTTTACATGAGATTAACATTTAAATCAGTAGACTTTGAGTAAAGCAGATTACCCTCCATAATGTAGGTGAGTCTTATCCATCAGTTGAAGGCTTCCAGAGAAAAAAGACTGCCCTTCCCCAAGGAAGAGGGAATTCTGGCAGCAGACTGCCCTTAGGTTCAAGCTGCAATACCAACTATTCCCTGGGGCTCCAGCCTGCTGGTTTACCCTGTAGATTTTGGACTTGACCCCTACAATTGTGTGAGCCAACTCCTTAAAAATCAATCAATCTCAATCCCTCCACCCATCATACACATTCTATTGGTTCTGTTTCTCCGGAGAACCCTGACTAACACAATAAGCATGTCTAAAATGACATCTCTTATCAGTTTGTGTGGTTTTGTTTTCATAACTGTCATTTTAAACTTTTGTCACGTGCAGTTGGCCCTCGCGCCATTCTGTGTAGGGCAGCAAGGCACATTACCATGTTCCAGCAGGAAAGTTTATTTTCCCATGCTGGATTACGGAGGATCTATGCATTGCCTCACTGAAAGTGTTCCCTTCTTGCCAGAAGGGTGGAAAAACAGTGAAAAATTTGAAGGTGACAATCCTACCTTCCGACTCATCCAAAGGAGCTTCCAATTTGAGAGAGGCCGTGACAGAGAAATGACTGGCCCTGAATAAACGTCACCTCTGTCATTTAGCTTGCATCCAATTCCTGCCGGCCCCAGCTAAAACAAGGATGCCTCTAGAGCCAGGTTTAGCCACTGTACCCTCCTTCTGTTGAGCCGTCTCACCAGCCCCTCTCTTACTGGGGCCTGCCCCATGCTATTTGCATGCCCCCTAAGCTTTCCTTTATTTCTTATGCTCCTGCTAACAGACTGGAGATAAAATAATAAAAACATTTGCTGTACACTTACTATACGCAAACTAGTGTCCTAAGTGCTTGGACTCTGTGAGAGAGGTAGTATTGCTGTCCCAGTTTTACAGGTGAGGGATATTAGGAGTTTAAAATAAGCCCCCTAAGGCCACATATTGTCATGGCAGAGCATAGATTTGAACCAATCCAGTCTGAGTCTAGAGCTTAGGTTATTAAATACATGATTGGATTAAGCAATACAGCCGGTGCTGAGGTATAAATGAATGACCCTAGCTTAGTGTGCTGTCCTGTCCAATCAGATCTGGATTTACCATGATGCCCAGGGAATGAGTTATATGGAATTTCCAGATCCTAGAATGAGACTGACCAGGTATACAAGAGATGCTCAGATTTTTTACCATAACCCTCCAATCATATCAGTAGACTGCATCTTCCTTTACTCTTTCAAAATAATTCAAAATTATTTTTGAATGAACAAGTGATTTGCTTTTATTTGATTTATAGCAATATCCCCATCATCTACTACATAACAACTCTTTCTAGGTTCTGAGTTCTTAACTTACAGCAAATCTAGGATTTCAGAATTAGGTAGTATTTTGTTGCTAGGGAGAAAGAAATTTGCTTAAAGTCATTTGATCTATTTCTGTGGTTTTCGCCAGCCCTTTTGGCCTCATATAAGAAATCAGACTCACCCTTCAGTTACCAGGGAAGCACACTGGAGTCTGAAGAGATTTCTCCTGGGAATTAATAACAGCCAGCCCTCCTATTGCAGCTGACAGATATGAAGCTAGAAGGTGAGGTGATGTGTAGAGAAGCAGGTTACTATTTGATACTTGCATGCAATTTTAAAGAATGAACAGAAATTAACACAGTACAGAACATAGAAAGAACATTCCAGGAAGGAGCAAGAAGATGGAGGTTTGGAGGTGCCTTGAGTGTGGAGAGAACTGTAGGAGGTTTGGTCTGTCTGGAGGTTGGTGAGTGTTGGGGATGGCACAGGAGGCAGGGACAAAGTGACAACATATTTTACTCTGAAAATTAAAGAGAACTAGAAAAGGATTTTAAGGAGGCCACATGGTGAGAGATGCCTTTGGGGAAGGCTAGTCTAGCAGGGACTTGGAGAGTGGATTGCAGGGGACAAGGTAAGAGGCAGAGAGGTAACATAAGAGGCCACAGCTGATGTCAGCTGTTTGCTCAGCATCCATCCCTGCCCCCTATTTTCCTATCAGCATCTTTCCCCTTTCCCTGAGTAACCACTCCTGTTCTGCTCCATGTTTTTTTTTTTTTTTTTGAGACAGAGTCTCACACTATTGCCCATGCTAGAGTGCCGTGACATCAGCCTAGCTCACAGCAACCTCAAACTCCTGGGCTCAAGCGATCCTCTTGCCTCAGCCTCCCAAGTAGCTGAGACTACAGACATGTGCCACCATGCCCGGCTCATTTTTTCTATATATTTTAGTTGTCCAGCTAATTTCTTCCAATTTTTTTTTTTTAGTAGAGACGGAGTCTCGCTCTTGCTCAGGCTGGTCTTGAATTCCTGAGCTCAAACGATCCGCCTGCCTCGGCCTTCCAGAGTGCTAGGATTACAGGCGTGAGCCACTGCGCCCGGCCCTGCTCCATATGTTTTTGAGAAGGCTTCCAATCACTATTCCCTGCCCCTTCTCCTCATCAGAGGGATGCACACATTTCCTAGGCATGGGTCCTGCTAGCGTCCCATCCCCAGCTCTCTGATCCGTCCAAGGAACTGGTGAGTTCCTACAATTAGGTCAATCAGACTCAGGGAGCAGGATTCAAACATGTTAATATGGAAGACAGAAGCATTCTCTTTCTTTTAGGGATCCTAAATTGAAACGATCAAAACCTGGGTTTTCCATTGGCCACGACATTAGTTTCCTAGGGCTGCAGTTAAAAAAAAATCACCAACTGGGGAATTTATAAAATAGAAACTTATTCTCTCACTGTTCTGGAGGCTAGAAGCCCAAAATTAAGATGTCAGCAGGGCAGTGCTCTGAAGGCTGGAGTGGAGAATCCTTCCTTGCCTCTTGTAGCTTTTGGTGGTTCTTAGAAATCTTTGGCATTCCTCAGCTTCTAGGTGCATCACTCTAATATCTGCCTCCCTTGTCACATGGCCACCTTCTCGCTGTGTCTCTGTGTGTCTCTGTGTCCAAGTTTCCCTCTTCTTACAAAGATATCAGTCACTGAATTAGAGCTCACCCTAATTCAGTATGATCTCATCTTAACTTGATTACATATGCAAAGACACTATTTCCAATGAAGGTTACATTTACAGGTTCTGGGTAGACGCGAATTTTTTTGTTTGTTTTTGGAGTGGGGAGGGGACAATATGCCATCCAGTACAGCTGCCCTTCCTGAGGCCTGGGGAAACCCACTGCAATAGGACAGAAAAAGGCCACAGCACACATTGAAACAGAGACACCAAGTGGGGAGAGAGAGTCCTAGTTTCTGGTCTCCAAGTGCTTACTTGTACTGGGTCCCACTGTTATTCTTTTGATTTTATAAGCTACCCAACTTTTTCTCTTTCAGAAAATTACCTGTCACCCCTATTATTTTTCCTTAGCCTAGATTGAGTTAGGTTCATTTCTGTTCTCCCTTAAATAATTCTGATAAATGTAGGGATCATTGCAGCATTCTAGGAGGAAAGAGAAGCAGACCTGAGGTAGGGCAGTGGTGGTAGAAATAAATCTGGGAGGAATTTAGAAGGTGAAGTCAACAGAGCTTGCACTCTGTTTAAATGTTTGGATTAGGCCTGGCGCGGTGGCTCACGCCTGTAATCCTAGCTCTCTGGGAGGCCGAGGTGGGCGGATCGTTTGAGCTCAGGAGTTCAAAACCAGCCTGAGCAAGACCCCATCTCTACTAAACAAATAGAAAGAAATTTATTGGCCAACTAAAATATAGAAAAAATTAGCCGGGCATGGTGGCGCATGCCTGTAGTCCCAGCTACTCGGGAGGCTGAGGCAGAAGGATCGCCTGACCCCAGGACTTTGAGGTTGCTGTGAGCGAGGCTGATGCCACGGCACTCTAGCCGGGGCAACAGAGTGAGACTCTGTCTCAAAAAAAAAAAAAAGAGTGAACAACAGAAACCTGAGGAAGTTCTGAAGAGAGGTGAGGATTTCAGTTTCGATGTTTATAAGAATTTATGATGATGTTGTGGTCAGAGAATCTGACAAGCAGAAGAGTGGATTCAATTTCCAGCCTTCAACTAATCCTGTAAGTTTTCTTGGTCTTAGGTTTTCCACCTACAAAATGGGAATGGTAACATCTGCTTTTGAAAACACTATTTAGATAAAAGAGATAATGGATGTGCAGGTTTTTACTTTTATTTATTTATTTATTTATTTTCTATATCCCAAGTCATCAAACAAAAATGTTTTATTTTTTTAAAGCCTAAATACTATGTAAGAACAGATGCTGTTATTTTGGTAGTGATCTCAGAATTCTTTTGTTGAAAAGATATCCTTTATATTCTAGATTTATTAGCATAGATAAATTAGGAATAGCTGTTGTAGCTCATTTGACTATGTTATATCATCCTATGTCAATCACTGATGCACTCTTACATTGAAAACTTGATGCTTAGGACAGAAGCCAGTTTTGATTTCCATTTAGAGCCTCTGAGGAAAACCTTGTTCTATGTCTTAAATGGCTCGATGGAATCCTCTCATTCCCTGGGGATTTACATAAAAACCGTTGAGTACAGATCTCACTCAAACTACTTTGATGATGTTTTAGGAAAGTATACATGCCACAGGTTTCTGGGTGAGGGACTTAATTCATGGAGTCTCTTCCCAAAATGACAACGCTGCCATTAAAATAAATTGAAATATTCTCATTTTATTTTAAGAGAGGCTAGGTAGTTTGAGACTGTAGATTAGGAAGTGGAAGTCCTATTTCAGCGGTAGCACTGAACTATGTTGCATTTGTTTATACTCTAGTTAGTCTTAGATGCTTATTCTCTAATTTGCTTTAATCACAGTTTTCTAAAGAAGCAGATTGGCCTGTTGACCATCCAGTAACGTTCAGAAAGTTCATGGGGAGCCTCGTCAGTGGAGGACTTAGCAAAGTAGTATTATCATTCTGTTGCACACTGGAAAAACCTTCCTCCGTTATCAAAAAGCAATTTCCTTAATGAGTTATCAAAATTATTATACCTCATCACACGCTCTCCTTTATGGGTGGGCTATTATGCTTGGCAAAGAGATATGGTGTAGCATATTCATTTGAAGAAACATTTCCCTCTCTGGAAGAAACATGTAATCTTGGTACAGCACTGTGGAAAATTGTGCGGAGGCTTTATTGTTTAAATATTCTGGCACAGGATGCCTTCATTTAGAAGACTGCTACTACATCTTCATGCACCACCTTCATGTGAATGTCTTTGGATGCTCATGACAAATTAGAAGTTTTTCCTATAGCTATGTCTTAATGATGAGGTTTGTTGGTTAACAATGGTGCATTATGAGCTCTTTTAGCCATTCATACTTTAAGAAGTCACATAATCCAAACATGTTAAGGTAGACTTTGGTCAAGATCCAGGCAGTTTGCTCTTGTTTTCATGCTGTCATTTGTGCAGGTAGAATGAATAGGGGAAAATATATGTGGCTGGACTGGAACACAGAAGCAGGGCCGACTTCTTATACATGTGACTTGTGAAGCCATCAGGGCATTATGCCCAGAAGGCCCCGGCACGTAGTATAAAGCTCTGATGTTAGCATCTTGAAATTTTGAGTACTTTTTGAACAAGGGCTACCACATTTTCCTTGTGTACGGAGCCCCACAAATTACATGGCAGGTTCTGCTTTGGGGTCATGAGCTGTCTCATTGAAAGAAGATTCCAGATATTGACAAATAAAGACTGAGATGAGATGGAGCACCCAGTGACAAGGAACACATGCTAAAGAAATAAATAGAACTTGTCTCTGTTCACCTTATTGTTTTAATATTAGTCTTTGTACTGTGGAGATTTCTGTTTTATGTAAAACACTTTCTGCCTCTTAAATTCCTATATTTACAAGTCAAGAAAAAACTCTTCGGGAGTGGAAAGAAATAGAGAGTGGATCTGGGGAAATGTGAGAGCTCCTTATTTTTTTGTGTGTCATGAGCTGCTTTGGCGGGCAAATCTGGCTCTGTTGCTCAAATTCCAGTGTCAGGACTTTATGTGGCTCCTTTCCAAATGGAGGGAGTCCTGGGCAGGTGCTTGTACTTGTGATTATTATTGTTGTCTAGCTTTTGACAGAGCTCACCTCCTTCATGTTTATGCTCAAACGTCACCCTCGCTGTGAAGCACACCCTGACCACTCTACTTAAAATTGCACCCCACTCCCATGCCCACCCCGGGCACTCCCAATTCCCCTTATTTTATCTCTTTTCATTTAAATGCATACAGCTTGGCACATAGCAGGTGCCCAATAACCATTAATTGAAAAAAAGCATGAGAGAATGAGTCGATGATACACATTCCTTATGGTTAAAGGCAAACCTTCATGAGAATAAAAATGTCAGCTTTTGGCCGGGCGTGGTGGCTCACGCCTGTAATCCTAGCACTCTGGGAGGCTGAGGCAGGCGGATTGTTTGAGCTCAGGGGTTCGAGACCAGCCTGAACAAGAGCAAGACCCTGTCTCTATTGAAAATAGAAAGAAATTAATCGGCCAACTAAAAGTATATAGAAAAAATTAGCCGGGCATGGTGGTGCATGCCTGTAGTCCCAGCTACTCGGGAGGCTAAGGCAGGAGGATCGCTTGAGCCCAGGAGTTTGAGGTTGCTGTGAGCTAGGCTGATGCCACGGCACTCTAGCTGGGGCAACAAGAGTGAGACTCTGTCTCCAAAAAAAAAAAAAAAAAAAAAAAGTCAGCTTTCTTCTTACCTCTCCTTTCCTCAGCTCAATCTGATCTCTGAAAATTGATTCTAGTTCTCAGGATTCTTCTGAGTTCACCACTCAAACAGTACAGATTTTGCTCATCTACGATCTGTTGACGGGTTAAGGTCTAGTTCTCCAGTCTAAGTATCTCTATATTAGTTAGTAATGGTATTCTCCAATATCACCCACCGTAGGCATGAAGATAAGAATATGTGTTCTTTGTGGAGAAGGATGTCAAGAGTGTACAGAATGTGACTCATCCTATGGGATCTTTTTATTTCTGTGGGGAGTCCACCTGGGCCTCTGCCTGCTCTCTGGTGTGGGCCATGTTCGTGTCCAGAGAGGAACTCAGGAGGGACGACTCTGTCAGTGATACATTCAGTCCTTCCTCCCACTCTTCTCCAGAATGCTGGAGACACGGGTATTGTCAGTTCCAGTAATGTTAAAAGTGAATTTCAAATTATTAGTCTATTTCAATTAGCTCTTCTTTTGTATAAAAACCAGCTATTTGTTAAAGTATGCAAGAACTCGAAAAGAGCCTCAAGAGACTTTTAAAAGATGAAGCCTAATATTTAATCAGTTCAAAGCAGCCCTTTTTTCAAATTATAGTTGAAAACTGAACTCTGGCTGAGAATCACTTTAACCATTAATTTAGCAAGGGAAGAGTTGGTACATGGATGAAGTAATGAAGGAGGAACATGAAAGTATATAATTGTGTAAAATAGAATCTATATTTGGTACACCCAAACTGAAAAACCTCTTTTAAAAAAATTGTTTCTTTGTGTTTTCATAATTTTGCCTTTATTCTCTTTAAATCTTTGGGAAGACTTCTGAGTAATCTAGAATTCAATTTATTGATATGTGAAATGAATGGCACCATCACAATAATGTTTTCACTTTGAGAGCCTAAGTGCCACATTCCAACTACTTAATGTGTTTAATCTTTATTTTTTTGAGAAAAAAAAGACTTATACTTGGTTCTGTCAAATTATAGGCATATACATTATTTTTTCAATTCTTTACATTGGAAATTGTGACTTTTACACACCTAAAATAAGGTAGAATGAATACAACAGTGAAATCATTTCATTTCACAGTCAGAAATTGACTGTGAAACAATTTTTAAAACTTTGTAAAACAAATTTTAATATAAAAATCAAATAGTGCAAAAGGTTTTTTTCTTCCAAAGTGAAGTCTTTGAGTTGCTGTGTCTGGGTACATTAGACAATTGCCTTGTGATTTTGTTCTTGTAATATAGAAAAATTCCTTCAGTGTAGAGTAATAGGAGGAAAAAGTTAAAATGCGAAGATACTCTCTGAGTTTTAGCTGAGGTCAGAGATTCTGAATAGTTTAAGTACTTCCAAAAATAAGATGATCCTTGCAAACTCTCTGAATACTATGTGCTTTCATTTTCCCAGGGAGAAGGAGAATAGCTGAGGTGGCTTCCTGAGTAAGGCGAGGGTGGAGAAAGCTGGCATTTTCCAGGGTGTCCAGGAGAGAATAGTGGATGTGTTGTTTCCATGGACACACTACTGCTCCATTTTTCCTCTAGGTGGTGACAAATGTGATTGGATTTAGTCTGGTGAGGTGTAGGCTAGTTTATGGGAAATTTGTTCCCATAAACTTTTTCTAATTTTTTTCCCTACAATCTTTATGCAAGTATATTACTTCCAAGCTAGAATTACTTTGTGATCTTACTTTGGAGATTTGCTTAATTCTTTCTAATGGGATATGTTTAGGCTAATGGAATAATCCAAAAAGTTTTTTTTTTTTTAATCATCAAAAAAGCTTACATCTGTATATTCAGGAACCTGTGTACTCTCTTGACTGCTTTTAAGGCATTATGACTATGTTGTATCTCTATTTGCATTGGGAACCCTCAGTGAAAATTCCTCGTCTTCCTGAATAACTGCATGCAGCCATATCTTTGGAACATGTACTGCTGCAGTGAGAATTATAAGGTGCACTGGAGGTAATAAGCGTTTAAGAAGGGTGTGCCCCAATTTAAAAAGGAAAATGTGGAACAAGGGTCTACTTGTGTATTTCAATTAGTTAATTAGGAGATAAAAGCATTAGAAAAAGCAGAGCTTATGACCACACAACTTACGTAGTCTAATAAAGTAACCTTTAGACAACAGCTGTAATGTGAAAGGCCAATGCCAAAAACAACAGAGCAGAGCCCAGTTCCTGTCCCTTAAAGCAGGACAGCTGAAATGGTAGCTGAGTTTAACAACAAAAAGAACAAAACAAAACAAACAACAATCCAGACCAAGGTTTTTTGAAGGAAGGAAAATGTAATTATTAGGAGTTAGACTTTTAAAAAAGCATTCTCATATGGAAAAGTGCCAAGCTTATCAATAGACTTCTGGTTCCTTACCATGGGCTAAAAAAAATTTCAATTTATTAAATCCTTTCTGGGTGAAACTGGGACATTGTATCCATTTAGTAAAAATCCTAAATTGAGATTAGCAATTATTAGTTATGCTATGAGAATTTGAAGAGTAAAGAAAAATATCTCTGATTTAGCATCAGTTTTTAAAAAGTACTAATTTCTTCCTGACAGCTAGTATCAGTGGCAGAAAATGCTGAGAAATTGGGATGTTGATTTCCAAAGATTTTTTTTTCTTAAAACAATTATATTAAAAGTTGTAGCTATGATAAATGATTTTGCCACAGGGGTTTATAACATTTTTTAAAAAGCTAAATCATTTAAGAAAAGTAATTCATTTCTTCTTTGACTCTTTCCCAGAACAAACACAAAAAATGCACTATTATCCTTCCCAGTATTAACGAAATATTTTCCAAATCCATTGCATGCACTGCATTCCTGTATCAGGATCTTATTCAGTTTGTGACTCTGCTGGAAACTGATATCTTAGAATTAATCTAATACGTGCTTTTACCTACTTTTCTCTTGTTTAATGCTTAGATTATGTATACTAACATTCATTTTGATTTTGTTAGGCTTTCTGGAACATACTACCACACTATGAATAAAAAAAGTTTCAGGTCATTTGTTTAAGTTATTTTTCTCTCCCCCTTCTAAAACAATCCTAACTTTTTGATGCATTCATTCCTTAGAAAGTTTCCAAGTTGCCGGTCTGTGTTTTGATCTAATGTCTGTCAAACAGAAATAAATTTAAGGGAAAACTGCATTTCTAAGGCACACAGAAGGTGAATGATAGTTAACCAAAGTGCCTTAAAGCTTTTGATTGCTGTTTAACATGTAGCCATGGTCTTTTCAAAAATCAAGAACATTGCCCTGCACTCAGGTTCCTAAGGCCCAGGAGTTTCAGAGGGTCACAAGAGTTAAGAGAGAAGCAGAGACTCTCCTGTCGTGAAAGCTGACAGTTCTGTTTTTCCACTTACGGGGGCTCAGCGACAGGGGCAGCTAGCAACGGTTCTGCCGTTCCTCTAAGCAACCACCTTAATGAGTTATAACTGTGTGCAGACTTACTGTGATGGCCTGGAGTCTTCCCTTCACCAGCTCAGCTTCTTCCATTCTAGAATTCAAGGATAGGCAGACGGTGAAGCAAATCCAAAGCTACCATAAATCAAGGCACTTCCTTGGAGAGAGGAGCAGGGGTGACAGAAGAGAAACAGGGAGAAATCCGCTCTTTGCACTAGTGGAGAACTGGAGAAATTTCCGACTTGTCAGGAGCGTCTCTGAGCAGATGCACAGATCGGGGCAGACAGACACATGTAATGAGGGTGTGCTGGGGAGGCAGACGCTGAGGCTGCTGGCACGAGTTGACTGACAAGTTTGAACGGCAGCGGCACAAGCCCTTTTCCTTCAGGAGCTGCCAGCTCTTTGTTATAATGTGCACAGTTAGCAAGGCGCATTTTCTTATTAACTGTTCCTTACCCAATGCATCATTTTCCAGGAGTGGCTCAGAGAGCCAACATGCCGAGTGTTTAATCAGCCTCTGCTCTGGCAACACACAGCCATCCCTGGACGTGTGTGTTTGTACTAAGCTCGTTTACCTGCTCTCTAGCTCCAGAGCTTGTGGGGAGAGAGAAACTCAACCTTGACTGGGGCAGAAATGCCAAGTCACTTGTTTGCCTTTCTTCCTCCGATTGGCTTTAGATAATAATAGAAAATTCTATGGTTACTTTAAACTTCATATAGTGGTAAATTTACATAAGCTGCTCTCCCTTCTCCCCTTCCCCCCTCCAGCAGTTTGTTGTGGACTTCAGAATCTTTAGGTCGTGGAGAAATCAAAGGTGTTAATGTGACTATATTGAGAAGTTGGCCCACCAGGGGTGTTCAGTGTGGCTTTAACATCAAGTGCCACCCTGTGTTATTGCTTGACTTGGATTTCTATGGAATGCAGTTCTTTCTTGGACCGTGTTCAGAAATGACACTCTCAGCTTTCAGGAAGGTGCCCATTTTGACCTCACTAGTTACGCAAGAGAAAGGAGTGAGCCTTTGAAAGTGTGATGAGACATTCTGTAACTGCCTGCAGCCTGACCCTGTGTGGATAGTCCCTTGCCCTTTAGAGAAAGGCCTTCGAGCCCAGGGAAACTCAGTTCAAAGCAGAGGCCAGGAAGCTGTGCAATTCACTTTGTCTGTTTTCTTTCCCTTACCAGTTCTTTAATTAAATTTTGATGTAGTAAACATTAATTACCATCTACCTCGTTATTATGTGTTTGGCTGTTATCGAGCACATTCATATTAACACTTAGCTGAAGAGGTTAAAAAGACAACCTAAGCATTGAACATATGGTTTAATTTCCTTTGAGTAATAATAATAGCTAATATTTGTTGTTGAGTATGAGAATAGGCAAATGTGTAACATCCTATTTATCTTACAAGGTGCTGAGAGGTACGTGCTATTATCCCTATTTTAAGAATGAGGAAACAGGCTCAAAAAGGTAATTTGCCACATGTCTAAAAAATAGCAAAGCCAGGACTGGGACCTCAGCCATCTGACTTTTAACAGCCATTCATCAAGGCCTGCCCAAGGACACAGGGCAAGGTGAGGCATGGGTGGAAGGTTAAATCAGTCTTTATGAGGAAGAGTTGGACCCCAGCTTTCTCCTCCATCTAGCTCGCAGAACATTACACTGGGCGTAAAACCCTCAGGCAGAACCCTGTGGGACCTCCTCTGCAGAAACCTATCAGTCTTAGACAAGATTTCCTCATATCGTCATTTGGAGCTCCCCAACCACACAGCCCACATCCAGAGCCAGTCACACTATGGTGAAAACCACCAGGTTCAAGAGTCTGAAATAGTAATTTGTCCTTGCTCATACATCCCCCGAAGAGACATTGAGGGAGACTAGAGAATAGGAGAAATGATTAGGTGTGGGCCAAGTTCTATTACTATTGGATGGATATGTAGACTTAAAAAAGCCTTCAAAAGTTCTGATTTTGTTTATTTGCAGATCCTGGCTGAATTTAAAGACAAGAAAGCAGTAGTGATAAATATCACAGTCAGAATTGTGTATTTGCTGCCCAGAATGGATGGGCAGTCATCCAATTATTAGTCTGGATCTTTTCCTAAAAACAATTTACCTCTCAAATCTCTTTTCTGCTATAGCAAAACCCAAGGGTTTCCTAGTATGGGGGAGGACTAGATAAAATAAGAGGATCAGAGAATTTAGGAGGGAGCAGAGTTATGACAACTGATTAATACCATCATGCATTCATTCATTTATATACTAATAATTGCTAACTTTTTTTTTTGAGACAGGGTCTTGCTCTGTCACCCAGGCTAAAGTGCTGTGGCATCATCATATCTCACTGCAACCTCAAACTCTTGGGCTCAAGCAATCCTCCTGCCTCAGCCTCCTGAGTAGCTGGTAGATGCTCACCACAACACCCAGCTAATTTTTCTATTTTGGGTAGAGGTGAGGTCTCACTCTTGCTCAGGGTGGTCTCGAACTCCGGAGCTCAAGCAATTGTCTCGCCTTGGCCTCCCAAAGTGCTAGGATTACAGGTATGAGCCACTGCACCCAGCCAATTGCCATCATTTTTAAAGCATTTATTATTCATTCATTCTGTACATATTAATTGAGCATCTGTGACGTATCAGGCACTGTGCTAGGTGTTTGGGATACATGGATGAACAAAATTCCTGCTCTCCTGGAACCTATATTGTTATATTATGGTAGACAATAAATATAACAAGTAAACAAAATATAGTCGATGGGGAGGTGATTATGCTACCCTAGGTCCTCTTAGAAACAAATGCCAAGATGGGTTAAGTATGCAGGACTTTATTAAGAGAAACAACTGCATGAGAGAAAATGGGGAGATAGGCAGAAAAGGCTGGAGCTGGGAAAGTCTGGGAGACCTGAGTGGAGTCCTGGAGAGAGGACTCTCTGATGGCCTTGCTGGTCTCTGCAGACTGCACTGCAGATTAGGCTGTTTGCACTCACCTTTCCCTCCTACTCTCTTCCACTGGGGTCTCCCAGACTTTCCCAGCTCCAGCCTTTTCTGCCTATCTCCCCATTTTCTCTTATTCACTCACCTTTAATAAAATCCTGCACATTTGATCCATGTGGGCTTTTGTTGCTTAGAGGTCCTAGAATAACATAATAACCTCCTCATATTTTACTTACATATTATATTTATATTTTATTGTTTACCAGAATATAGGTTCCAGGAGAGTAGAGATTTTGTTCATCCATGTATCCCAAACACCTAGTACAGTGCTTGGCATATCACAGGTGCTCAATAAACATACACATAATGAATAAATAACAAATGCTTTAAAAATATTGGCAATTATTAGTATTATCAACTACGCACATGAGTGAACACATGATGATATCAATCAGTTGTCAGCTACAAACAGAGTGGTCCAGCGTGTCTCAGGAATGAGCCCACTTTAGCATTCCTGCCACACTCAGTCACTGGCTGGGAGTAGCCCTGGGAAGCATGGCCTTGATGCAAACACGGGGATGGATTTCAGAGTGCAACAGCTGGTGCTCTTCGTCATTTATGCTCCTGTAGTTCAATGCCTGAGAGGCACTTACTCATGACGGCCACAGTGATAAATGCTATGGAGACAAAATAGAGCAGAGAGGAGAATAAAGACTGTTAAGGCATAGAAGGTTACAATTTAGAATTCAGCCATTAGGGTGGTCAGTGAGAGGTGGGACTTAGCCATGAGGATTCTGATCATATCCAGACAAGTCTGTGCAAAGCCCCACGATGGCCCATACCTGGGATGGGCTAATGTGGTTACAAGGGGTTACTGAGAGAAGAGAAACAGGGCATGTGGTCAGAAATGTAACAGGTCCCAATCTATGCAGGGTCTGGTAGGCCATTGTACGAACTTTAGATTTTACTCCGTGTGGTATGAGAAGTCATTCAGATGTTTTGAGCAGAGAAGTGCTTTGCAAGGATGGAAGCAGGGAAACTAGGTAGGATGGTATTGCAGCAATCCAGGTGAGGAATGGTGATGTGGGCCAAGGTGGTAATAACAAGAGTGGTGCGAATTGGTTGAACCATGGATATCTTTTAATCCTGCTGGTAGATTAGATATGGAGTTTGAGAGAAAGAGAGGATTCATGATAACTCTGAGACTCTTGGTCTGAGCAAATAGAAATGCCATCAATTGAGATAGGGGGGTTGGTGAAATAGTCTTTTTGGAGGGAGAGGATGGGTACCAAGAGCTCAGTTTTAGACAAGTCAATTAATTCTATACACATGAAGATGTTGAGTAGGCAATTGAATATATGAGTTTGGAGTTTAGGAAAGAAGTCTCAGATGGATGTATAAAATTTGTTATATCTCTGGAAGTAAGCAGGATTACAAAGTATCTAGAATTAGTCCCGAAGACTCTAGACATAGAGAAAGGTCCCCAGCAGCATAGTTTAGTGAACTACTGTCCATTAGATGTTAATGATATATTCATGACCAAATTCAGCCTTTGTAAAATAGATACCTAATAGACACCTGGGGATTGGACTTGCTTGAAGCTCTGGCATGTGGGTGGGGGGGGGAGGAGTGGTAGGGGCAATGTATGTAACCCTAACAATATTTGTACCCCCATTATATGATGAAATAAAAAAAAAATAAACTCAGAACCTAAAAAAAAAGAAAAAATAGATACCTAATAGAGCTCTACCTGCTTTCAATTGTCTGGTTTTACTATACATTTTATTGTTTGCCAGCCAGTGTAAATGAAGATGGCAAGAGTTAAAAGTTACAATCAATTATCTGACATTATATTAGAAGTTAAGGGATATAAGAGATTCCGAGACATTGCCCCTTCTTACAATGAATTTATTGTCCAGTTGGAGAGATAAGACACATGCTCAAAACAATTAGAGGACAAAAGAATAGTAAGCTAACTGTCATTATATTTTGATAAAACAAAGCACTAACCATTGCACCATATGAGACCAGGATAGTATCACAAAGTATATAATAATAGTGTATATCACAAGCACTAAGTGTAACACCAATCGAAGAAGATTGAGGTAAATGAGAGTTGCAGGAAAGCTACTACAGGGAGAAAGCAGAACTTAAAAGTAGAGATGGCATTTCTAAGCATGAAAGGGAGGAAAACATAGAATGTGTTAAAGGTCCAGAAAAGGGATTATCTTGCCTGGAGCAGAAAGGGGAAATTAGATAGAAATATATATTTGTACACGGAATTTGCTGTTCAGGGAAAGTGGGAGAGAAAAGATCAGATTCATAGTTCAGGAGAACAAAACTGCCAGCTCTCTCAGAACATAAAGAAAGAGGGAAAGATTAGGTAGAAATATCTATTAGGAAGATAGGATATATGAAGTGTAAGTCCCTGTAGAAAGAGTCTAAAAAAATTGCCCATGTTCCATAAAAGGAAATATCCCCAGGACTCTTCCTAGCCTCAGAAGGTCTGAACTCAGAGGCCAAGAAGTGAATGAACATGAAGGACAAAGCAAGTGGATTAGGAGGATTTACGGTGCTAATAGAAATATGTTAAAACCCAGAGGTGATGGCAGTGAGAATGATCAATAAGGGGGAAGTCCAAAAACATTTCAATGAGAGGGTTGAACTGGAGAGAAGGTTGAGAATTTGATAGGCTCCAAATTAAGTACAAATAGAAGTTTGAATTAGAGATTTTGGATTAAAAAACCATATAAAAATAAAATCAAATGAAACAGTGGCAGGATGAGAATTGAAGGAAGCTAAAGGCAGGAAGTATTTCTAGAATGTATATATGAAAAGATTTTTCTAGAGCCTTTTTGAAACCAGATCTCGTGTTAAAAAACCTGGGTGCTCACTTTCCTTCTGACCCCTCTTTCTCTCTCTCTCCTTCTTTCTTTCTCTCTTTATGACTTATCAGACTTTTGGAGGCCAGAAGTGGTGTCAGCCGAAGGACAGGGAGTTTCTTCCTACATCGTATCTCTGAAAGAATCATTTCAAAATTTCTGACCCTCAGATGTACCATGTGCTAACTATTCCATTTCTACCCTTCTTATCCTTGACTCTTTCTCTCCCACATCACTGGACAATGAGTTTTTCCTCATCCTTTCCTTCTCTATTAGACCCCTGGATGGGATTTAATCACTATAGGCAAGTAACAAATAATATTGGAGTAGAGTGACCACATGAATTATAAGACATTCCTGTTTTATTTTCATTCTAGGGTACACTATATAGTTGGTACTATATAGTTGGTAATATATATGTTTCTTTGTTAGGTAATTTGAACTTTATGGTTTAGAGGGTAAATGGGGAAAAGTACTATAGGCTTCATGACAGCCTACAGCAAAGGTGCTTCTCTTACTTGAACCGTCCATGGCATTGGGCGGACGTGATCCTTCCTTCCTTCTTCCTTCTTTCTTCACTTGGCTTCCAGGACACCTCACTTTCTTGATTTTATTCTCCTTCTTAGCCTTCTTTGCTGGTTCCTTCTCTTTTTCCCAACCTCTTAACACTGTAGTGCCCTAGGGCTCAGTTGTTGGTGATCTTTTCTCTATTCTTCTCTACTCACTGTGCAGAGACCTCATTTAGTCTCATCCTAATGCCACTTAGATGCCAAGACTCATGCATTTCTTTATATCTCCAGTTTAGACTTCTCTTTTGTCCTAGGATTGTAGGCTCTTACCTCTGCCTTCCTCCAGAAATCTGAATGCCTCATTCCCTCACTTTTTGTAGGTCTTTTCCCAGATGCCAATTTCTCAATGAGGCCCACCTCGACCACACTATACAAAACCACAAACCCCCTCTGATACTACCAATCCTCCTCATCTTGCTCTATTTTTTTACTATAGCCCTTGCCATATTCCACAATACTATACAATGAATTTTTTTGTTTGTTTATTGTCTGTCTTCTTTCACTAGAATGTAACCTCCACACAGAAAATGATTTTTGTCTGTATTGTAACTGCTTAGAACAGACTGGTACCTAGTGAATACAAAGTAAATAATTGTTGAATGATGATCATTGTAGTCCATTTGATTGTCCAATATGTGTCAGATGCTTTATAGGCTTACTTGATGGATTTGGAAATTGATACTCAAAAAGATTAACTAACCCACCAATGGGTGATATGCTCAGTAAACAGTAAAACCAGGATTTAAATCTAAGGCTGTCTGGATGCAAAGCTCTATCTTGGTCCACTATAACATCCTACCTCTATTTTTCCCCAGTTGTAATGAGACACCATAGCACAAGTTTTAATCAGATGGATTATTACATGCCTAGAATAATATATTGTGTATGACAAGCAAATTCAATACTTTTGATGATTTGTGGAATTGCTCTTTAAGAATGAACATAATCTACAGCCATTTTTTTCTTAGAAATTTGTTTAAAGGTTGGACTATGATTTTTTTCTTAGTGAAGTATTCCATTGGTACGCCAATAAAAAAAATTTCTACTAGCATACAGTAGAATACTGTTTTCTTTTTGCTTTCTTTTGAAACATCTATATAGTTCTTTCAGAGTCTCCTAGAGGTCAAACAGCTGCTCCATTTAGTGGAAAAGGATATTTAACTAAACAAATTGACTTTTCGGAGATAAAAGGTGCAGCTGTTTTCTGAGCACAGACTATATTATCTAATACACTATCAAAAATAACCACAGATAAAAAATAACCTATTAACAACCCAAACACACAGCAAATAATCTCCCCAAACACCCATCAAACAAATTGAAAGTGTTCTGTGATTTATTTCCCTTCTCATAACATGAGAAGCTAATATTGAACATATTTGGGATCTTATATTTTAGTTTCTTTTGTCTTAATTTACAAATGGCCATGACAATAATCAACATTATAAAAAGTATTAGCAAAGTTTTAAACTGGAGGCTAAACTCTATAATTATCACTCCACAAAGATCAAGTGCCTCAGCATAGTGCATTTTCTTCTGTTAATTTACTGCTCACACATTTGAACCTCATGACGTTCGTTCCTTGTACAGTGTGCACCACAGAGGAGGATGAAAAGGACCGTCTGTCTAGCTTGAACTTTAAATATACTTGTTTTGAGTAAGAGCATTTGGTGAGGGCCCTTTGCCTTATTCACTTTCCTTCCTTTGTTAGCAGTGTAAGGAAGCCGCCCTTCCCTCAGCATTGTTTTGGGGCTTGGGTATTTTCAAAATTACTGTTCCACTGTGATACCTTCACTTGACACTTTCATTTTTAGCCAGTCGATTCAATATAATATTTAAAACATTTGGACCAAAAAATGTTCCTGAAGTCAAAAGTATTTTGAATGGTGTTCATAATACATAATAGTGCATACTAAACTAGATGTGTAAATTATCCAGATTGCTTTTGTGTGTGAACAGCTGTTTTATGAGAAATGTGGGCCTTCTTTGACTTTTTCTTGCTTTGAAAAGTTATTTCTCCTTTTTCTCTCAAAGTTTGTGCTTATAGTTTAAGGAGTAACTGAGTATAAGTTTGAGCATTCGAGTAGTTGAAAGTTTTTACCCTAGATTTGTACAAAGAAATATTGAGTTTCTGTTTACTGAACTTGTTGCATTCCTTTTTTTTTCTTTCTCCTTAAGTCTGAATCTTAGTCTTTGTTGGTATAGCAAAATAAATACCCTTACGTTTGTATTGGGATCATAATGCAAATAGAGAAATTGAAACTGATCATTGAGAAGCTATCTTCTCATAGAGAATTGTTGATTTAATAGCTCTACTAGACTAAAAAATTTAGACATGGGGACTCCTGGTCCTAATATTTAGATCTAAAATACTTGTATTCTCTCAAAGATTTCAAAGAACAGTTTGGCCACCACAGGAATGCAATTTGGGAATTGGATATGGAATTGTAAAAGGATGTCACTACTACATGGAAGCCCAGTACTTTAAGATCTGATCATTTATTCATTCATCTATCCATACATCATACACTGGTTAAACATCTACTGACTGTGTAACTGATATCATGCTATGTACTAGAGACCAAGATAAATAAGACAATGAACTCTTTTTAGTGGAGAAGACATGAGGTAAACAGAAGATAGGTAAACACTGCACGGAAAGTAAAAAGGTTACCAAAGTTAGAATCAGGGCAAGGAAGGCCAGAGTTCGGCTAAGTCACACTAGCAGAGATGACAGCTGAGCTGAGTGTTTGAGTCTTTTAGATTTGGACAAATAAAGAGTTAATTAACCAAAAGAATGAGTCAGGGGTTGGGCGTGGGGAAGCAGAGGGACATTGTATAGTCACAGTCCCTGAATTTCTACATCATCATAATCTTCCTAGGTGCAGATTCCTTAGCGGATGATGGAATGACATACTACCAAATCGTCCATGTACAGGCTTATAAATTCTCATTTATTATGTAAGGTATATGGAATTCAGAGATTATATGTGTATACATGTATACACATACATATGATATTTGTCTCTCTATATTTATTAATGAGCCTTAGCTAATTCACATACATCAAAATCTTGGTTCTCTTCCCTTAGAGAGTTAATAAATGTAGGTGGTTTTGGAGAGACATGGGCTTATTTTCTAACTTTTCCAATTCCTGGATGAGTGAACTTGGGAAAATAGCTTAAAATCAGAGAGTCTGTTTTTCTGGGTGTAAACTGATGAGAATAACAAATATCTCAAAAAAGTTTTTCATCAGGATTAAATGTGTATTTAGATAAAAGTGGTCATGGAGCATAATAGGTACTTAATAAATGACTACTATTATTATTACTATTTCTTATTCACAAGACAAGTTCTTACAAAGGGACAATATATTAAATCTTACAGGCACATTATTATTTCTTTCAGTGTTTTCTCATTTGCCAAATGCATCTCTCTGCACATATAACCTAATATTGTAATTGATTTATTCAGGAGTAAGACCAGAGTCTCATTCTTCCTCATGAACCAAGATGCTATCAGATGTTTTCATTTCCAACATGGGAAAACGGAGGCGTAGATGGACTGACTGATTTGGGCCGGGAGCCAGTTCATTAAATGGTAACACTGTCTGTCCAGCAATCTTTCCATTAGACTGGCTATGGAAATCTAGGAGGGCTTGGTCTGCTTCTTTGTCATTATGGAAATATTCTATAAGCTTATCCAATTAGATTGGTTTCTACGCAGAGCCACCACTCTGAAAGCTAGCGTGTGAGCCAGTTATGTTAAAGTGGATTTACATGGCAAAGCAAGAAATGAGCCAGCTGTCACTGTGTCTGCCCTTCAGCCCATTTTGCTATTAAGAGGGAAAGCTCAGAGGTTTCACTTACTGACAGATTGGGTTCCAGACAATTGTAATTCTAGCTTGAAGATTTTTGGAAATGAGTATTTTGAAAGATGCCAACTGAAAGTTTACTTCCAAAATATTTAATGGATCTGTCTTTGGAGAGATGAACGCTTTGTAAGGGCCAGTGTTTATTGCATGCCTTAGATAGGCTTTAAAAAGGAAACTAAAAAACTAAAGAAAACCAAGTATTTTCCATTTAGAAGTTTTACTCTATTTTAGCATAGTATGAAATATCTTTGTTATTTCACTCTTAGATCTGTTGTGCCAAGTAAATTTTTTGGGGTTCATAGTCTTTATTTTTCTCCTCTCCCCTTCCTTACCCTCCCTTCTCTTCTTTTTGGTGAGATTCTAACTGTAGGAGTTAGGTTGCTTAATGCATGCCCAGGGCAAAGACTGAAAGAATTGTATTATGCAGTCAAGCAGTGGTGTGGGTGGGGTGAGATTTAAGAGAACACTAGGTTCCAAGAAATGTAGTTGCCACAAACAGATCTGTAGGAACTCAGATCTGGAGCTGGAGATTAATTAGAGTCTTCATTTCCTGTGAAATTTGAAGGCCTAGAGCAAAGCCCAAATAATGATGGAGAGAGCTGCCACTTTATACCTACATCACTTGTCCGTTACCCACTTTAAAAAAAAATTAGCAACAAAAATATTCCTTTGTGTAGATTTAATTTTAATCTTATAACAAAAAAAATCTTCAGAAGAGAAATCTAAAAACAATTTAAGTATAAATTTCCTTCTAAGTGAAATTCCAAAGAGCAGTCTACTCCTTTCCTCATAGACCTTAGAATTCTTAAAAATGAAATCCTAAGCTATTATGGTACCACAATTGTAATCAGCACTCTAGAGTTTGTCCATGAATAGAGTAAAAATAGTAATTGAATTGGAAAACAAAGGTCAAGCTAGATGAATATCTCTCATTAATTTTGTCTAAAGCTTTATTAACTTACTATGGTTTGCTCGTTTGACATTTGATTTTTATCATGCTATATTTTCATCCTCCTCTTTTATTTACATATCCCTTTTAAAAATGAATATGAATGAAATAAAAATCACAATGTTTCAGGGTGTGGGGCAGATCCATTTTCCTTTCTTTGAATTTACCAAATCTGTGTGAGGAAGCAAAAATGCATTGTACGATGGCCTAATGGAGTAAGTGCATATTGTGTTTCCTGCAGCTACTGAAGGCAGTAAGCTCACTTCCAACTAGGCAACGTAAACACTGTCCGTTTTGTGTTGAGCTTTGTGTGACTGCTGGGTCTTCTCCCCCTTCCCACAAATCTACCAGGCACAAATGTACATGCTGACAAATGGAATGTAAACAAATGGTGTGCAATTGGGAAATGTGCAGAGAGGTTCTTACACGCCATTACAAATGGTAGCCTCTAAATGCCAAGTTATTTATAAAGAAGAGAAGCAGTGACTCCCTAACATAGGGCTCAAAATAAAGACGGGTTTGTCCACAATAAAGAATGTCATGATTCAGTTCTATGTGTTTGTTTATTGATGATCTCTTTTCCCCCTTACTCGACATTCCACCAAAGCAGACTGCATGATCTTCCCCTTAGGAAACAATTCAAAGCTTAGCTTTATTTACAAGCTACATTATACTAAAGAGCAAAATGTTCTAGCTGATAGAATAGATGTTACACGGCAGCCTGCTGACCTCTCTATTTGGGAGAAATACTTGACTCCTACAGAGAAGTTCTAAATATTAGCTGATTCACATTCAGTTTTTCTTTTCTCCTGCATTTACTGAAGCCCAAATCACTGACTACCTTATTTCTTTATTTTTCAGTAGAGTGTTTCCCTATTTCATGTAAAATTCTGCAATAATGAAGGCTGCTAATCTGAGCTTTTTTTTTTTTTAATTTCAGCATATTACAGGGGTACAAATGTTTAGGTTACATATATTGCCTTTGCCGCACCTGAGTCAGAGCTTCAAGTGTGTCCATCCCCCAGATGGTACACACTGCACTGTTAGGTGTGTATATACCCATCCCCTCCTCGCCCCTCCCATCCGCCCGACACCTGATGAATGTCAGTATATGTGCACATAAGTGTTGATCATCAGTTAATACCAATTTGATGGTGAGTACATGTGATGCCTATTTATCCATTCTTGTGATACTTAGTAGAATGGGCTCTATCCAGGATAATACAAATGGTGGTAGTTCACCATTTTTTTGTGTGTCTCAGTAGAACTCCATGGTATACATATACCACATTTTATTAATCTACTCATGTATTGATGGCACTTGGGTTGTTTCTACATCTTTGTAATTGTGAATTGTGCTGCTATAAACATTTTAGTGTAGATGTCTTCTTTATAGAATTTTTTTTCTCCTTTGGGTAGATGCCCAGTAATGGAATTGCTGGATCAAATGGTAGTTCTACTTGTAGCTCTTTGAGGTATCTCCATATTACTTTCCACAGAGGTTGTACTAGTTTGTAGTCCCACCAGCAGTGTATGAGTGTTCCTATTTCTCCGCATCCACGCCAACATTTACTGTTTTGGGACTTTTTGATAAAGGCCATTCTCACTGGAGAGAAATGATATCTCATTGTGGTTTTGATTTGCATTTCCCTGATGATTAGAGATGTTGAGCATTTTTTCATATGTTTGTTGGCCATTAGTCTGTCTTCTTTTGAAAAGTTACTGTTCATATCCTTTGCCCACTTTGAGCTTTTAAATTTTTCACCTTCACTTGCTTCAAAGTTTATGCTACATTAGAGTTTCACCTTAACAAGAGAAGGATGGTAGGGGGTAGTGGGTAGGGTAGTAAGAAGCCTAATCTGCATATCCTTTGGGAATGCTGTGATATCACGGCATTTGCCATTTGTGTGTGGGCTTCTAGGAGGATGGGGAGACAACGGTGGAACTGATCCTTTGATTCTGGGACTCCAGGAACTTCTAGAAACACCCTGAGTAGTAAGAGAACTCACTTTGATATCAGAGACTATTGAAAGGACATGTACTTTAATTTAGGATACTGAGGATTATTTTGGGGGAGGGGTACTTTTATGTGGAAGACCTAGGTTTCTCTGATTTCAACCTGAAGGAAGAAGCTGACCTCAGATCCTGAGTGAGAAAGAGGAGGTGTAAAAACAGATGGAGAATGCTACCATTTGGGGTCTAATAGGAAACTCTAAAAACCAGGGAGGAGAGGACCTATCTCCAGATTGAGGCCTGAGTGTAAATGGGGAGAAGAGAGAAGTCCAGCAGGCAGGAGGGGACCAGCATGATTGAAGCAGCAGCTGCTATAGTAGAGATCACCAGAGGTTGGGCAGGAATTACAACAAAGGACTAGGAGAGTGTGGGAGCTCCCTGGCATCAAAGAAAACGGCTTGGACTTTTAGGAGTGGCATGCCTGCACAGGCCAGGAACTCAAGAGCCAAAGATGACTGCAATCCTTTGTGGTTTCCCTAGCTCTCTAGGACTGGTGTGGCCTGGGAAGATCTTTCAGTGCACGATGGTCATTCTATTATCAAGATGTAAAGTAAACACTCTGCAAAAAAAATTATAATTTGAAGAAAAATTAGATTTTTCTAAAATCACTTTGATATAGTATTTGAATAACAGTTGAGAGTCCTTATTTCTCACAGCAATGTTGCTGCAGCTTTTATTCCCATTTCTGTCAATAGCTCTTAGTTCTTTCCACCAAATAAAGCAGTGCTAACACATCTGGAGCTTGTAGCCAACATTCTGACTCAAGCAGCATGCATAATTAATCCCAATCATGGCCAGTTTTATTTTTCCCTTTCATCCAAGTAAGCACAGAGCTTTTGGTCGTTACCTGTATCTTCACTACCCAAATGGAGCCCATCTTGTCCCTCCACATATTCCCTCCCTCCCCTTAATCTCAAAGTTGTCATTCTTAGGGAAAACATAACTAAATGAGTCTGGGTATATTTATTATTCTACTACCTTTCAAAGCCTTTAGGTCAAACTGAATGATATATTTAGCAGTGAAAACACTTCTATAGTCTAAATGGAATGTCAGTTTAAGCATTCATGCTTTATTGAGTGGTCAACTCATGTATGAAAAGAAGTGATCCTTCCTCTAAGGAGAGGAAATCAGTAAGCCTATTGTGGGAATTACATTCTGCATACCACCTGCGTGTCAGCTGGTCATGTGTTGGTGCCTATGTGATAAGTTGGAAAGGATGAATCACTTGAGTGACAAATATAACCTTGGTTTCAAACATGTTGCTGGGAATCAAATGATAACTGGAAGTCTCTTAAGATCTACAACTGTTCACAGCGTGAAACTTTCCTGTGACATAAGCCTTAAAGTCATGATTGTTGTAGCATGGTTGATTTCATGCATTCAGCAAATATTTATTATGTATTTACCATGAACCAGGTACTGTACAAAGGGTTGGTAATAAAATACGGAGCAACATGGTTACTGTCTCTGCTCTGTTGGACCTTAGATTTCCATGGTGAAAGACATGAGAGAAGTAAACAAAGTTTTAGATTTTGTTAAGTGCTATGGAGAAAATAAAGCAGGACTTTGAATAGAGTTACTGGTTAGATGAGATGGTGTTGGTAGGATGTACAGTTAATTTAGCCTGAGAGGTCAAGGAAAGCCTCTCTGAAGAGATAATATTTGAATTGTTTCAAGCAAATAACCCAGCATTCTTTCTGAATTAGATTCCTCTTTTCATAGTTATGGACTTATGAAATTTAGCTAAATACAGTACTTATTTAGTTTTTATTTGCTTCTTCTAAATTAGGCAAACCTTTTTTTCTGTTGCCATGTAAACATTTAATGAGCTTGCAAGTCAGGGAAGAGTTTATTTCCTTTTAAGAATTACAGTAAATATCTCACAACTAGGGAAAATTGCCTCCAGGTAATTGGTGGTACTTTTTAAAAAATAGACTCATGACTTTAATAGTGAGGCTCTAGTTATGAGCATAGTTATTTCAGAGATAATAGAATTTTTTTCCCACTGACAAGCTACTTTGCTTTTAGTAATTCCATATGTACTTATGCCTTTTTGATAACTTCCTACTCAAAGAAGTTACCGAAGAAGTTATCTCAGCCCTTTGCAGAAGTAGACTATGTGAAGAGAGAATAAATGTAGGTAATTCCCACCTATGGCAGAGCCATCAGCCTCATCAGAAAACATATCCCACCTGATGTCTTCACCGTTAATCAACTTGCTTGACCTTTCTTTATTCATTCTAACCAGTTACATAGGTAATTAGATTCTGGTGTGAAACTTGCAAGAATGATACTCTAATCCAATTTTGTACTCTAATCCAATCACTAGTTTCCAAAACATAGATATTGATGCTGTCCTGATGCTCCCTCCTGTGATGCTTCAGGAGATATCCATTAGGGGCTTACCCTGGAGATCACCCTGTCCTGACCCATTTCCACAGAATTAAAGGGAAAATACAGCTCCACAACAGAAAAATTTGAGAGACCATTGTAAAAGTCATGCTGATTTAGAGAGAGTGTTAGATTGAGACACTGAGGTGGTTGTTTGGTTCATTTAGGATTCATTTGTTCACAAATATTTATAGCGAGGGAGCATGGGCAGGTAGGGAGATGCCTACACTGTGATACAGGTCTGCCGCCTGTGAGAGGAGAGGGGGAAGGAAGGAAAGATTGTGTAGGAAGAGCTTCAGGCCTCTGCAATTTTGAGAAAGTCTTGCATAGGCTGATGGGGACTCCCTGAACCAAGATTGCCCGTTAGGGAAGTTCTACAATGGAACAACCTGAATCTAGCACTCCCACTGCATTCAGTCATCCCGGGAGCAGCCAGGGGAAGCCCTGCCTTGGAGTGAACATGGGATAGATCTGAAGGTGGGTTCCTGGAGGTTGCTGGTCACCACGCCCTCTGAAGCAGATTTCCTTGAAAGGGATTTCTGAATGGCGCGCCTCCATGGCTCCCACAGATGACTTCTTGAAACTTACCTTTGATGACTCTTGCTTGGTGAAAAAGGATGATGGGCTGAAGGACAGGCATGCTTTTGCTTTGTTCGGCTTATAAATTAAGGATGTAGTTTTGGACATGATAAGTTTGGAATACCTGAGACATTTACATGGCTAGACTAGGATATACTAGACAGGAGCTCAGAGAAGAGGTTTGGGCTGGAAATAGTTTTGGAGTCATCATCTTTTATAAAATGAGATTAAAGCAATGGAAGTAGTAGTGATCGTTTTGGGGAAACAACGTAGAGAAGAGAGAGAGTGTCCAGGACCAAGCTCTGAGGAACTCCAACATCGAGGTCAGGCAGAAGAGGAGGTGACTGAGTGGGAGCAAGCAGAAAGGTAGGGGGCCACCGAGAAAGTGTGCCCGACAAGAGTGGGACAGCAGGGACCAAGGGAGACGACTGTGTCCAACCAGAAGAGAACAGAAAAGTGGAGAAGGATATTAGCAATATGGAAGCCTCAGGTGACTTTTCTGTTTCTTTAGTTTTAGTGTTATATTGAGTTCAGAGACAGTTTGTAGTAGATTAAAGTGAGAATGGGAAATGAGAAAGTGCAGTAAACATCTATTTAAAACTCAAGAAATTTGGCTATTTATGGGAGCAGGGAAATGAGGCAGTGCTGGAAGTAGGTATGGAAAGAAAAAAGTTTTCATTTTTAATGACTGCAGATATTGGAAGATGTTTGTAAATAGGAATGATACTGTGGAAGGTGAGCAATTGCTTTGGTAAGAGAAAGAAGGGATAGCTAAGAGGAGTGGGTCTCCTAGCATAGGTGGAAAGATTGACCTTTGCTGGGAGGAGGGAGGTCACTAACCACTTGTCCTGGCATAATGTATGGAATTTCATCCTTCCCCAGGGCTCTGAGGGAGACTGGGACAGAATCTTCATTCTGCCTCATGATCTGCCCGGCAAGAGATTCTGTTACCAGGAAAGAAGAAAAAATAGATATAAGGGGACGACTAGTAGTCTTTGCCATAAAATTTTTTATTAGATTTAATCCTAGGTGCTATATATTTTTGTTGCTATTATAAATAACATATCTTTTTTAAAAAGGTACATCCCACAGTTCTCCTTTAAACATAGATCTCATTGTACCATTTTCCTGTTCAAAATTGTTGGTTATTCCCTTTAATTACAAAATAAATCCCAAACCTCTTGGCCTAGCAGTCAAAGCCTTTTATCCTATGCTCACCTACCTACTCCCCACACTGTTCCCATTTACTCACCGTTCCCTTGCTAGGGTGGGGAACCTGCAGCCTCAAGGCCACATGCGGCCATGCAGATCCCCGACTGTGGCCCCTCGACCGAATCCAAACTTCACAGATTTTGATTCAGTCAAAAGGCTGCACTCAAGGATCCAGAAGGCCACATGTGGCCCCAAGGCCGCAGGTTCCATTTTTGGAGAAGTTTTTTGATAGGTTTACGAAGGCCATTTGATGGGATTGGGCCTGATTCATTTCACAAAAGGTAACAACACAGCATTTGTTCTTCATCAGGTCTGGATATTTGGGTGGAAATGTAGCTGCCCCTGCAATATTATCATCTCTTCTTGACAGCAAGGACCATTTTCACCCAGGCATGAATATTTGTCACAGGGGAAGTGCTGGCTGGGGAGAGAGGGAATGGGGAAACACACTTCCCTTGAATGCATGCCTCTTCTTTCTTCTTAATTTGGCTGTTCTGAAAGGGTGTAAATGGGGAGTGCTGGAGTATGCACCTTAAAATGTATTATAATCTGTAGCCACCTCTCTTTACATTTCTAAAGTTCTGTAATTATTATAATTAAGCAGTCATTATGTGCCAGCTATTGCAATAAGCACTTTGCCTTTCTTACCTCATTTAATTCTTACAATAAGACAGGTACTTTGATGATTTCCACTGGACATTGAGATCAAAAGCAACAAGGAAACATGGCCAAAGTCACACATACACACAACCTGCAGCAGAGTGAGAATTTCAACTCATTTCTGCCTGAATCTAGAGCCTGAGCTCTAATCACTGTGCTCTGACAACCCTAGGCTGGTTTGGTCAGTGTGTTTCTGCTGGGGAGGTGTCAGCAACCTTGGGCAGACGGGCCCAAGGTGGTGGTGCAGCTGATTGAAGAGATACCCAAGGTGTATGACTTATCAACAGGGTTACAGGTCAAATTTCAAAAAAGGTAGAGCTTCTTTTAGTGTTTCCCAAATTCTTCTTTCTAGCAGTCTATTTTAATGCTATCCTCCAGCTGCCCAAAGCCCACCTGAACTCACTCAGAGTTTCTTTTTTTTTTTTCAAAAACATCTTTATTGAGATATAATTCACCAATTTAAAGTGTATAATTCAACAGTTTTTAGTATATTCACAGAGTTGTGCATGTATCACCACAATCAATTTTAGCACATTTTTATTACTCCTGAAAGAAACCCCTTCCCCTTGGCTGTCACCCTCAATCTCCCTGTACCCATAGCCCTAGGCAGCTACTAATCTACTTTCCATCTCTATTTATTTGCCTACTCTGGGCATTTCATATAAATGAAATCACATGATATATGACCTTTTGTGTCTGACTTCTTTTATTTAGCATAATGTTTTCAAGGTTCATCCATGTTGTGGCATATATCAGAACTTGTTATATTCTTATTGCCAAATAATATTCCATTGTATGGCTGTACCACATTTTATTTATTTATTCATCAGTTAATGGACATTTAGGTTGTTTCCCCTTTTTGACTATTATGAATAATGCTGCTAGGGACATCATTCAATGTTTCATATTCATCTTTTCATTTTTCCACTCAGAACTCCCACTTCCTCATTGTATGGCTCTGAGTTAGGGGTCAGAGAGCACTGGAATAGTCTAATTATTGCAATTCATGTTGAGGTGTAGACAACTGTCACACTCGTGCATTTTTAAAAGAGGAGTGTCATTGCCCCAGTAAACCTCTAATTGGTGAAGTCATTGCAGGCAGTTCTTTTTGAGAAATGAGGTCTTCCCAGTGCCCTGTTCTTCCACCGGCTGCCACCTGTCATTGTTTTCTCCACACCCACAAGATGCCCAAAGGAGATACTTAGCAGCCCACTTCTGAAAAGCTGCTGACCGTGTGAACAGTTCTGTGTTTAATCCTTTCTCATTTTCTCCTGCTTACATTCTATTTTTCTCCTCCACAATAACTTTCCCTGACTAAATAAAAAGATTGTTATCCTGAAATTTTGTCTTTACCCACAATTGCAACATCTCCATAATCTCTTCCCACTCTGTGACAACTTCCTATCTTCTAGCTCACTTTTAAAGTAAATGCATGATTTTAGAAGATTTTAGTTATCTACTAAAATAATGCTACTTTTAAATGTAGACTAAAACAGGTTTTTCTACAGCAAACTCTTAAAATAACAACCATTTCAATAAACGCTTACAACAGGGGTGGCATGACCACGATCCCAGCAATTTGATCCCACCTAGAGCTTTAATCCATTGATCCTATTACCTTTTCACTGTCTGTTACCTTCTTGATGTCCTCTCTTCCCTCTTGACCAAGCTTAAATTCCATTTTCAATCATTTTAATCTCTCCTTTGTATAACTCTCAACTCCCTGCCTGCTTTGGCTTCAGTGTTCTTCCTTGCCAAAGCCACAAGTTAAGTCCCTCTCTCTGTCCACACCATACCTACACCAATGAATATGAACAAAACTAGAGAAAAACAGAAAATCTTGCTCCTCTGTGAAATTTGTACAGATTTTGTCCCACCGTAAATGAACAACTACCAACTTGAGGTGGGCTTCTGATACTTTATGCTTCATCCTTAATGCTGCCAAGAAATTATGTTTCCTTAGTCTATCGACTTTCCTACTTTTCTAGTTAATTTTTTTTCACATCTCTCCCCAAACCTCAAACACCTCCTCCCTTATCCTCAATCACAACTGAAAGAGAATTCTCCAGATTTCAGCTACCATATTTACCCATCTACCAGAGTCACCTTTGTAAGATCTACCATTTGTGCTTCTTTCTATTGTTTCTTCTTAGAGAGAAAGCTAATTCTTTCACACGTGTGCTAGACACCATCTTTTCTTACCTACTAAAGATCAATACTCCAGCAATCTCCTCTCTCTCTCCTGCTTCATCAATTTTTCACTTTTTGGGAACATTGTCATCAATATGCAAATGTATTATTATATTTCCTATCTCAAAACAAATGAAAACCAAAGTTTTCTGCTGACTCTGCTAGTTACTACCCCATTTCTGGGCCTTCCTTTGCAGCAAAACTCTTTGAAACAGTTGCTTCTATCCACTGCCTTCTTGAAATCTCCACTAAAAGAGCTTATCTATGTCTCAAACTTAATATATCCAAAATGGAATGTCTAGTCTTAGACTTCACAATACTTTATTTACCCCCTATTGCCCCCATCTCAGTTGATGATAATATCACCTTTTTAATTGCTCAGGGCCAGATTTTTAGAGTTACCCTTGATTTTTCTCTTGTTCTCATACCCCACCTCCAATCAGTCAGAAAATACCATTTGGCCTACATATAAACTATATTCTTCATCTGATTAATTCTCATCATCTCCACTATTAGCACCCTGGTAGAACCCACTTCTGTAACTCACCTGCAATTGGTCTCCCTGCTTCCATTACTGCTTCTGACCATTTGTTTCAACAAAAGCAGCTGGAATGATTCTTGTAAAGCATGGCAGATCATGTCACTCCTGTGATCAAAACCCTTAGTGTAAAAGCCAAAGTAGTGACAGTGGCCAAGAAAATCCTGCATGAACTAAGACCCCATCAATCTCTGACTTCATCTTCTACTACTGTTCCCTTCTCACTCACACAAGCTGGCATGCTGCACCTCAGGGCCTTTGCACAGGCCTCTTCCTGGGATGCTATTCCCCTGGAGACCTGCAAGACCAGTTCTTTCACTTGCTGCAAGCCTTCCTCAACATCAGTTTCTTAATGAGGTACACCTGAACAACCCGATTCAAAATTGTATAGCATCTCCACCCTGATCTTCCCACCCTGTTCTGTTTCTGCATAGTGCTTGTTACCTTCTAATACACTATATAATTTCCCTACTTTAAAAATGTTTATATTTATTTATTTATTTTGGAGTCCTAGGGGTCTGGGATGAGAGAAAAAGTTACAGTTCATGAAAATGACCCTTAATAGACCCTTTGGTAATATTTAAAACTTTAACTTGTATCTGTATTACCTTGACTAGAGAAAAAAAAAATCCCTGTTAAAAAACGAGCAAATCTTTATGCATATAATCACTTGACATCTCTGAAAGATTTTAAATAAGAGAGTGATATAATCACATTGCATAAAGATCACTGGGCAACAGGGAGGAAAAGGAGATGGAAGAGTGCCCAGTGGAGGCAGGGAGGCCAGGTGGTTGTTGGAAACTATTACAGGGATCCCAGGGAGGAGTGACAGGGTTCAGCAACAAAGATCAAAATTAAGCGGGATGGAAAAGTGAACTATATGGATGCCAGAGCTCCAGGACATGCATTTGGGAAAGGGGGGGAGGAATGTAGTATGGCTACCTGGTTTGTGTCGTTGTGGCAACTGGCTACCTGGTGTTTCTGTCACGAGAGAGGAAAAAAAGAGGAAGAAGAAAAGAATGAATGCAATTTTGGCATCTGTCACATTTGAGGTGCCTCTGTTAGACAGGTAGTTTTCTTTGACTAAGAGGACTGGTGATTCTTGTCTTCCAAGAATTGCCTTCTGGATTTTACACCTAATAACATGGGTTAAAATTCAGCATTTTCATGGGGTTCACAGTGCCTAAGTCTTGCCTTTTAAACTACAGGAGTCCACTTTAGAAAATGTTTATTTTTTGCTCACTGTCTCTTCCCTCTAGAATGTAAGCTCCATGAAGTCTGGAATTTTTTGTTTTGTTCACAAGCATTTAGTGCTAGCCCATAGTAGGTGCTCAGTAAGTATTTGATCAATGAATTAATCTGAAATTGAGACATGCATTCAGTACTGTCTATTAAATTTACTGATCAAATTGTTCTACTACGTGAAATATCAATTTCCTTTGAAATTTTAGTACTGGAATCATTTATTAAATCTGATGTTTATTTTAAAAAAAATATATATGTATATATTTATCAGCCCCATTGTCACTTCTATTGTAAGCTTTTATTGAAGTGGTTAAGAGTTTGCTATAGAAAAATCTTTGTTTTAGCCTACTTTATATTTAAAAGTAGCATTCTTTTAATAACCAAAATCTTCTAAAACCATGCATTTATTTTAAAAAGAGAAGTTTGAAACAGTGGTGTTAGCTTCATGTCCTGGAATTTGGCATTGAGGACTCCCCGGAATTCTCCAACTGCTGTCGACCTAGCTGAGAGCTAAGAATAGTGCAGAATGTAAACTTCTATAGAGCCAACTGTGAAAGGAATTTGAGAAGCAGAGTGAGAATATAGCATTGTCAGAAGTGACACTTTGGGAAGTGACACTCCTTAAATGTCAAATAATATATATTTTTAATGATACAGTTTACTGTTCTAAACTCACGTGAAAAAGCTTGTAGGAGCCTCTCCCAAAAGTGGTTTCATTCATTTTCTATTCATTCGTGTCTTATTTAACATTAATAGGAGAGAACACAGGGCAAAGGCCTGCCTTTGGCAAAGGGCACGTGTTTAATGCCCCATCTTGTGAGAATACTTTCAAGGCTCCCTGAAATACAAGTGGCAATTTTATTCAGCATCACATTATAATTTGTAATGTCTGTTTTGTTTTGCTTCTATCTGCCCTTCTAGCATTCTTATTTCTCCTTATGGCATCTAGTGTCTGGTTTGCTCTTGGGGAAACCCACAAAGCTCTGCCCTGCTCGGGAAGTGCCTTATTCCCTGGATCTACCTGGCTCCTTCCCCTTCAACCGAAACTTGTTCTTAACTGGCTGATCATTGGGGGAAAAAGTTAGACTACATTTTTTTTTCTTGCAAAATAGGAAATAGATCTAGATGATAGCCAAGATCCCATCCTGCTCTAAAATCCTGTGATTCTATGATTCTCTTTTCCAGGCAAAATGAGAACTACTGATGATAAGCTTTCCTGAGAAAATTGTGTCATTTTCACCATACGTATAGAAATATCCTCTCTGTCTCTTTTTGTATTCGCACAACTGTGATTTGAACCTAAAATAGTATTCTGCTTGCAGCACATTTCATAGAAAGCAGTTCTGTCTCAGACCCAGTTTCTGGGTGTGTGGATTTCAAGCTACTAACTGGGGCTGGCAGACAGTTTGGTGGCAAGATGCTGGTGCGTTTCCCACTCTTGATAAAGGCGTTGCTCTACAGCCAGCCCTGCTGCGTGCTTTTCCACTTTTGGACTCAGCATGGACCACTGAATCCTTGACAGGATCACTTATTAAATGGTGTAATATCACTACATGTGGTTTGATAGACTCAGTCTTCACAGGCAGCTCCATGGGAGAGCACACTATGGACTTGAAAAAGGTAAATGAGTGTTATTGTCCATCTTGAACCTTGCAGGCCTCTACTGGGATTAATTGTTGGCAGACTCTCGCTAAGATTGTTGACTATAAAGCACTCTAGGGATCGCAAAAGCTTACAGCCATGACTCTGATGGAAAGCTGAGCTAATTTTGCCTGGGTCTGACCTTCTGGTTCCAGAGAGTCTAGCTATTTCAGTCCTGTCACTTAGATGATACACCACCATGACGACATCGAGAGTTTAATCAGCTGCTCCTCGGGTGCTGGCCACCCAGTATTTCCTTTACAGCTCACAGATATTTCCCTGAAATTTAAAACACCTTCTGAAACATGGCGTTTTCCATTCTTTGTCAGTCATCCCTGCTTCGCAGCTGGTCCGTCGCGGTAGCCAGAGTATGGGAGGACACGTGAACCCTGCCGTGACTCCTGTGGAGCCATAGGAGCGACAGAGGGAGATGACAAAGCCACGGGTGCTGGACCTGGTGCACAGGCAGGACAATGGTCTCCGTGAGGGACCAGTGGGATGGAGGCAGGCTACCTGCAGGGGGAACTTGTTCAGTTTCATGTTATTTTCCAGAGGGTTCTTCTTTGTTCTGTATGACTGACAGATGCCCACAGTCACACTTGATTATAGAATAGCTTTCTTCGTTACCAAGGCAGCTTTATTCCTGAAACCTGGTGAAACATCATAAAGGAAAGAGTCATGATGTGCCACAAAAGAACCCCAATGAAGAAAAATAAATTCTGCAAAAAAGAGAAGTGATGATTTGGTCCAAGGCTTCTCAGCACTAAATATTGCTGTCTTTGTGATGCGGAACAGATTTGAGAAACAGTGAGAGAAGAATTTAGAAGACTATTTTTAAGTTAAACCGTGGTTTCAGTGCATAGGTAAGTGCAGTGACTTGAGATTAATTAGAAATGAAATGACTTGGGCAGATCTATTTAAGTAATAGCTGTCAAGGGCCTGGCATTTCCTGAAGAGGAGGAGGAAGAGCCGGTAGCTCCTAAGATCCTCCCGTTTCCAGATGGTTGATTCTCAGGAGTTACCCTTTGTGGAGGTCATTACTGCTCTTGTGAGATGGTGATTAAAACAAAAAGAAGAAAAGAAAAAAGCAGACGATTAGGACACAATGGCCCAAATGTGCCCACTCAGATTTCTCCGAGGAAACTTGTCCCATCCTCGTCCCTTTTGTGGTTCTTAATGGCAGAGGTACGGAACATAAAGTAATACACTTTTCTAGAGTGTCTTTGATAGACACTAATGTGTAGAACTTGGGCAAAGCTTGGAAGACATGACATGAAAAGGGCTTTGTATGTTATCAGTACTGAAAGCACATATGGTACCTTAATTGTACTTTATCTTTTATAAAGTGATTCCATCCCTTATTATACAACACTGGAGCATTTTTTTCAACAATCATTTTTCTTCTTTTTTTCTTTACTGACGTTGCCTTGCTCTGACTTGCTCCCTCTATTGTAAAAGGCCTATTTATAACACAGCTCAGTGTGGATTGGAAATCCTGACTCATCCATTCTTACATTTAATCACTACCTAAGCAATCACCGATCCAGGGCAATTCTGAAATCCACCCAAGCACATATTGGCAACTTCTCGATTGGGGTTCAACCCTACTGCATGAGAATGATCCTTTAAGGTTCTTACCTCTGCCCTCTGAGCAATTAGTTCTGCCTTTGGAGTCTAAAATGGCCAGTATTTGCAGCTAAGTAGTTTTATAAGCCTGCTTCTTGCCCATAGTAGATCAGGGATCCAAAAACCTCTTATTTTGTACTGTCTCAGTTCCCTTAAATGCAAGAAGACCCAATTCTTTTTAAATTAAAAAACATTTATTTTCTTTTTCTTTTTCTTTTTTTTTTAGAGATGAGGTCTTGCTCTGTCACTCAGGCTGGAGTGCAGTAACGAAATCATAGTTCACTGCAGCCTTGAACTCCTGGGCTCGAGTGATCCTCCCTCCGCAGCCTCTAAAGGAACTCCTGGCTCAAGCAATCCTCCTGTCTCAGTCTCCCAAGTAGCTGGGATTATAGGCGTGAACTACCACTACCAGCTTAATATAATTCTTTAAAAAATTTTGTTGAGTTTTTAATGAACTGATTTATAGTTCACTTCATTAGACAAAAATCACACATACACATCTTTTCAAGATAGACTCCCATTTATTGTGATCTTCCTGCAACACTATTGAGAAACATCACCTCTAAGAGTCTTAGAGGGCTTTTTGTTTAAGGGAGTAAATTTGTGAGACTGAGTTTTGGGGCCATAGAGGGCCATTGTCTGAGTGAATGGTTTTCTCAGGGACTACCTTAGATCTTTTTAAGGTTGTAACAAAGGATCTTATAGTTCTCCATTGGATTTGGTCTTTGCTCTGAGGTCATTTCTTAAGTTGGGTATCTTGAAAGGGCTGAGAATGAGAAGCAGTTTCGTTGTTGAACTCAGCAAATACTGTATTGTTTATATTTAATTTATTTTCTTCAGCTCATCTCTCCTTTCACGTTTTTCTATAATCAACAAAAACAAGCCAGGTGGCACTTTTAGCACCTTGTCAGGAAACCTGCTTAGGCTAGATCACCTAGTTCATTAGGCACATTTTCTACCTGGTCCAATACTGCAGGCAACAATACTACTAAATTTTCTGCCACTGTATAACAAGGATACTCTTTCCTCCAACTTTCAGTCACATTCCCTCACTCCCTTTTCTTTTTTCTTTTAATGTAGACTTTTAACACTTTTAGATTCATAGCAAAGTTGAGCAGAAGGTACAGAGAAATCCCATATATACCCAGCCCCTACACATGCATAGCCTCCTTCATGATCAGCCTCCTGCACCAGAGTGGGACATTTGTTACAATCAGTGAACCTCTATTAACACACTGTTATTACTCAAAAGTTCATAGTTTACATTAGGGCTCACTCTTGGTGCTGTATATTCTGTGGGTTTGGACAAATATTTATTGACATGTATCTACCATTGTAGTATCATACAGAGTATTTTCACTGCTCTAAAAACCATCTTTCCTCTGACTATTTACCCCATCCCTCTCCTCTAACCCCTGGTAACCACTGACCTTTTTACTGTCTCCATTGTTTTGCCTTTTCCAGAATGTTATATAGTTGAAAGCATACACTATGTAGCCTTTTCAGATTGGCTTCTTTCACTTAGTAATATGCATTTAAAGTTCCTCCCTGTCTTTTCATGGCTTAATACCTCATTTCTTTTTAGTGATGAATAATACTCCGTTACCTGGATGGGCCACAGTTTAGTCATCCATTCACTTATTTTCTTTTAAACCCTCACTGAAAGCCTCCTTGAAACACATCAGGAGTTCACTAGCAGTTTCTTTGAATTCTTTTAGGCTCTCACTAACATTCTTCTCAAGGTCCTGCCAGTTTCTGCCTGTCACCCTATCCCAAATCACTCCCTTACATTTAAAACTTTTATTGTAGTAGCATCCCATTTCCAGCTACCAAAATATCTGTATCAGCCAGGGTTTGATCAGAGAACCGTTTCATATATATATGTGTGTGTATGTATATATATATATACATACATGTATATATATATTTCTTAGTATATAAAAATCAATGTACACACATATACTATGAAGAGATTTAGGGATTTTACCTTATACAATTATGGGAGCTGATTGCACAATTTATCTGAGGCTGTTGTTTCTATATCTGGTAATGGAGCCCAAAGTGTGCGAAACAGACAGTTGGGAAGTGAAGAAAACACAAACTAGTCCTGAAGACAGCCGGGCATGAACTTAATCTCTTTGGGACTCTAAGCCTGTAACTTGATGGGCATATCTTGCAAGAGAAGCTGGCACCCTTTGTCACTGCGCTAAACATGCGCCTGGCCCTGGATTTGGAGAAGCTGAAGTGGGTCCCAGCAGGAGCTGGGGAAACGGTGTGCCTGGCTGTGGCCCCGTGCGGACCAGGTGAGCAGGACACCAGCAGCACTGTGTACCAGCATGGGCTGCGACAGCACGGTGAGCCTCGCGCTGGCCTTCCCAGTGCACAAAAATGACCGCTCCTTCTCTTTTGCCTTCCAAATGTCCTGTGCTTCACAGTCACCTGGTTCTATTCAGGGAAGGGAATCCTGGGAAATTTAGCTCAGTTGACACCGTACAAACTCACCATACAAGTCCGTATTTTGTCTTTTCCCCACTTTGTAAATTATTTCTTCTTAACAGCAAGGATTGCAAGATGAGATAAAAAACTTGGATTAACTATCTAAATTCAGTTGAATCTTTGTTATTACAGGACTTCCCCCCAACCTGACATGTTCGACTCCTATACAGTCCTCACTGACTTTCTTACAGCAGTAGTTTTAGACTTTTTTTAGTTTTATCAAATCCTTATTATTTCCTTATGGTTCTCTCTCCTATTACCAATGGCTATTAAGGTGAAGGGATAGAGACCAGGTCAGGGCTTCTCAGATCTCAGTGTGATTGAGATCCCCTGGAGGCCTTATTAAGACACAGATTGCTGGGTCCCTTCCTGATAGTTTGATTCAAAAGGTCTAGGTAGAACATGAGAAAGTCCCTTTCTAACACATTTCTGTGTGATACTAGACTGCAAAGACCTTTAGTGTTGAGCTAAGGATGGGGAATGGGGATTGAACCAGGTGGACTGATTATGTTATCATGGTAATGGTGGGATTTGGGGGAGAGACACTTCCAAAAGGACCTAGCATTTTAAACATTTGAGTGGATTCCCTGTGCCTGGTGCTGCACACACTGCTAAGGCTAGGATTAGCTTTATGAGTTTCCAGGAAGATGTTGAAATTATGTTATGTGTATTTTGGTTTTGGCAAGAAAAAAACCTACTTGAATGAATGCATATTTAGACCATTGATGAGATGATGAAGACATGAGGAAAAGAAGTTTAAATCTTGCCAATTTGGTGCAGCCATCTGGAAATTACTTTGCTGTGTGCCATTTCATGTGTGTGGCAGCTGATATCAGCCCCCTAACCTTGTACTCTGTTGATGTTTAGACATGTGATACCCTGTAAGTGCTGCATATCTAATGGGGGAAATTTTATTACTTCAAAAAATATTTTTTCCTAATTTTTACCTAAGTGTGGGCAATAATCTAGAGATATACTAATCATAAATATTCTTATTGTATCTGAGGTTTTCATCCACATTTGAGCCTCTTATTTCTCTGACATATTGAGTAGATTCTGATGGAAGTGAGCAAGAGGAAGTTTTTTGTAAGGACACAGACAGTATGATGAGATTACGGAGTGGCTTCACTTCCTAGTGAAAAGAACACCAGACCCAGGAGTCAGAAGACAGGTTCTAGCCTCAGGTCTGCCATTAAATTGCTGCAAGATTTGAGCAAATCACTTAAATTATTTGATCTCTGTTTTCTGGACTGTAAAATAAAGGGGATGGATAATCCCAAAGGTACTAAGTCTAAAATTCACTGATGATTTTAATGGGAATATAGGCTACTAAATAACAGGATTGATGTTGTTATTCTGGGAAGTAATATAGACCCATATTAAAATGAAAAAATTTGATAAATAGATTGAAATGACCTTTTGTAACTTTAGAACTTTGATCAGAGTCTTACAGGACAAACTCATCTTCTAACCAGTTTTAAGTGAATTGAACTTTTTGAAGAAGGTGAAGGGGCTGGCTCTAAGGCTGTGCACCTTGGCACACCAATCTCTTATTTAATGTAATTTCATCTCAAAGGCCAATGTCAACAATCAGGTATATACAAATAAAGTCACTGAGTCACAGTTTCAATGCCTAAGTGATTGTGGCAAAGTTTTAATGGTGGAATTTGACAAAGCATCTAGATTATTTATTATCTTCATCAACTGAAACTTAATTATAAATAGCTCTGAAAAAGTTCGACATGGACTGTCCTCTGTGACTATATCCCTTTGGAATTTGGTCACATCATTTGGTGATGATAATTGCATGGAATAATTCATAACCTGATTTCTTCAGTATGAAGACAGTAAAAATTTATATTATTTTTCCTGGAGTAAACCATATTATTTAGTGTTCCAAGGAATGATGATGAATTAAAAAATAGATAATTTTTTTCACAAGAGGAATAAAGAGTGATAGGCAAAACTTAGATTGAAAAACTCTCTTCTTATTTCTAATATCTTGAATAGCAAGCAGAAGGAGAAACCTTGAGCAATCAGACTGAGGGGGAGAGATGTAAGTTTATAGCCTTTGGGGATGCAGTTGGGCCAGCTCTTGAAAAATTATGAATAGAGGTTATTTTTGATGTAGTCCCTATTCTCCTTTTATTAATTTCCGAACCATTTAATAAGGGTCTGCCAAATGTAAGGAACAGTGATGTATGCTGGCACTTATTCTCTATCCTTTTGTGTTTTTCAGCCAGGACACGGATATGTGTAATAAACTTTTGATGGCAACATGACAAGGTAGAAAAGAGCCTTGAACTGAGAATGGTCCAAGGGGAGGAAGCCTAAGGAATCTTTATAGTGTTAATCACCCAGGGTGTGTATTTTTATAGAGGAAATAGTTACACACAATATTTATTAAGCATGAAAAATCTTTTGAAAAATCTGCAGATAGATAGCATTTCTGTTACTTAAATTAAAAAAACTGACCATCGATGGATGAATGGTTAAAAAGGTGCTATGTATACACAATGGAATACTATTCAGCCTTTAAAAAGAAGGAAATTCTGTCATTTGTGACAACATGGATAAACCTGGAGTACATTATGCTGAGTGAAATAAGCCAGGCACAGAAGCACAAATACTGTATGATCTCACTTACATGTGGAATCTAAAAAAGTCGAACTCCTACCATGTTTCCCCGAAAATAAGACAGGGTCTTATGTTTATGTTTCCTCAAGAAGACACCCTAGGGCTTATTTTTAGGTGATGTGTCATTTTTTTTAAGCACAGTACAACAGTCTACATTTATTTAAATATAGTTAAGTCATCTTCTTCTGGAACATCATCATAACTCTCCAAACCCCAAATTCCATCCTGAATTTCTTGCGACTCTATTTCCTTTAGAACCATTGGCCCCAATCTCTCATGTCGAGCCGTAGAGCTCTCATGGAGCAGATGAGAAGGGCTTCCTGTCTTCTTTACAACTCCACTCCACAACGAAATGCATGGGTTGTGCAGATACACTGCGTAGCCATGCCCATCACTAGGTCTTATTTTGGGGATAGGGCTTATATTGTGCAAATGCTTAGATATCCTGCCAGGGCTTATTTTATGGGTAGGTCTTATTTTCGGGGAAACATGGTATGCAGGAGCGTTTTATTTTGATGTAGTCCCACCTGTTTATTTTTGCCTTTGTTGCCTGGGATTTTGATGTTTTATTCAAAAAATTATTGCCACGGCCAATGTCAAGGAGCTTTTTCCTCTATGTTTTCTTCTAAGAGTTTTATGGTTTCAGGTTTTTTTGTTTTTGTTTTTTGGGGTTTTTTTGAGACAGAATCTTGCTCTCGTCACCTGGGCTTGAGTGTCGTGGCAACCTCAAACTCCTGGGCTCAAGCGATCCTCCTGCCTCAGCCTCCGGCATAGCTGGGATTACAGGCACATGCCACCGTGCCTCGATATTTTTTTCTGTTTTTTAGTTGCCCAGCTAATTTTTTTTTCTATTTTAATAGAGATGTGATCTTGCTGTTGTTCAGGCTGGTCTCAAACTCCTGACCTCAAGGGATCCTCCTGCCTCAGCCTCCTAGAGTGCTAGGATTACAGGTGTGAGCCACCAAGCCTGGCCATGGTTTCAGGTGTTATGTTTAAGTCTTTAATCCATTTTTTCTCTCAAGTAAATGTATTTGAGTTGATTTTTGTGTGTGGTGTAAAATAAGGGTCTGGCTTCATTATTCTGCATGTGTATATCCAGTTTTCCCAGCACCATTCATTGAAGACACTATCTTTCACACATTGTATTTTCTTGGCAAGATTGTTGAGAATTAGTCAAGCGTATATGTTCATGTTTATTTCCTGGATCTCTATTCTGTTTCTTTGGTCTATGTGTCTATTTCTGTGCCAGCATTATACTGTTTTGATTACTATAGCTTTGTAATATAACCTGAAACCAAGAATTGTGATGCCTCCAACTATGATTGTTTAGTTATTTGGGATCTTTTTGGTTTTAATTTTAGGAACTTTTTTCTTGATTTCGTTTTCAGATAGATTGCCATTGGTTTAAAGAAATGAAACTGATTTTTCTGTTGATTTTGTATCCTGGCTATTTTATTTTACTGAATTTGTTTAATAGTTTTTTGTGGAGCCTTTAGGCTACACATAGGGTCATGTCATATACATAATTTTGCATTTTCCTTTCTGATTTGGATGCTTTTTATTTCTTCTTCTTGTATGATTGCTCCTATTAGTACTTCCAGTACTATGTTGAGTAGACGTGGCAAGAATAGGCATCCTGGCTTTGTACAAATCTTAGGGGAAAAGCTTTCAGTTTTTCTTCATTTGGTTATCATAGATGATCTTTATCATACTGGAGATTATATTATGTTAAGATTATATTATGTTAAGGAAACTTCACTAAGATTACTAAACTACTTCAAAAGAAGATTCCCATCAAAATTCTTTAAAGAATTATTAGGATCAAATTTCTCATGAAATTTAAAGTTCTTTCTTGCAATCTACTTACTTGCGAAATTAATAGTGGCAACTTTCTTGATTAGTATTTCATTTTTCAGACATTTTAAAAGAAAACAATTTAACGAAATAAGCATTTTATAATTTGATGTCAAAATAGATTAATGGTTAGAATGCTTATTTTCCTAGTTCCTATTTTCCTCCTTAATAAGCATCTTAAATGAAACCAATGATGATAAAAGTTTAAATATTTAAGGGTGTAAGATTTGAGATTTACATCATATATGATCTCATTAGTAGAGGCCACAAGAAGGAACTGAACAAATCCTAAGATAATAAATTTAAATGTTCTTAACATTTATTATATATGGAAAACTTTATTTAAATATTTATTTACATATAGGTTTGGAAGACACATAGTTTGTACTCCTTCTATGCATAGGTTGTGTGCTAAAATTGTCACTCAGTAAACCAAAATATATCTATGTCATTCTAATGCCTTGTTCCTATTATTCATGTATCTGATTCAATTTACTAAGAAACATAATAAATAAACTTATGTTTTAAGTAGAAATATAAACTATAGTGATTCTGGCACCTTTGTAATGGCATATATTTAGGACAATGTGACAAAGTCAGATTGTAATGACAGCATATGATTTTATTAAATTGAAAAAAGAATCATTTGGTTGTTTCAATAAGTCAATCAAAAATATTAGGTCATTAAATATGAAATGTCCAATTTCAAATCAAAGTGTAGTTTACCATATCTCAAACAAGAAGCAGCACAATTAATCAAAGTATGTGCCTAAACTATTGACACAGTTTTGCCATCTTAATAGCAGCTTGTTTATGCCAGCAGCAAAGAAGCCTGGAGAGCACGTGTCAATGAAATCACGAATGGTGTTTCCCACAGCTTGTTGAAAATTGAATATTTTTCCTTGCAAGAAGTGGTCCAAAGCCTGGAAGAAGTGGTAGTCAATTGGTGCAAGCTCTGGTGAATATGGTGGATGACAGAGTTTCCAAGTCCAGCCTCTGTAGTTTGAACAATATAGTTTGTGTGACGTGTGGTCAAGTGTTGTATTGCAAGAGGGATGGCCTGCGTCTATTGACCAATCTCGGCTGCTTAATCACAAGCATCCTCATCATTTCATCCAACTGGTTTCAGTAGACATCTGCTGTAATCAACTGACCAGGTTTCATGACACGGTAGTGGATAATATCAGCGCTTGACCACCAGACACCATTAGCTTTTTTGATGAATATTTGGTTTTGGACTGTGTTTTGGCACTTCGTCTTTATCCAACCACTGTGCTGAACACTTGCAGTTGTCAAAAAGAATCCATTTATTTGTTTTTCTTTTGTTTTGTTTTGTTTTGTTTTTTCTGACAGCAAGTTTTAGAATCATATTTTTAATTTAATGTGTTTTTTTCAACTATCAATTTTCTTCTGAGTACTCCTTTTATTGCATCTCCTAAATTTTGTTGTGTTATGTTTTTGTTTTCAACCCTATCAAAGTATTTTTAATATTTCCTTGTGATTTTCTGCTTGACTCACTGGTTATTTAGGAGTGTATTTGTTAATTCCCACATTTTTGATAATTGCTCAAATTTCATCAGTTATTGATTTTTTAAATCTCATTCTATTGTAGTAAGAATACATACTTTATATAATTTCAGTCCTCTTCAATTTATGGAAACATTTTATGGCCTATCAGACAGTCTAATCAGAGAATGTCCCATGTGTGTATTCTGTTGTTCTGGGACCAGTGTTTTCTAGATATCTCGTAGGTCTAGTGGGTATACTGTTGTTTGATTACATTTTCTATTTCCTTAAAATTCTACCTAGTTTTTCTATGTATTATTGAAGTTTAGGTTTTGATGTCTCCAACTATTATTGTTTTAGTGCCTACTTCTCCCTTCATTTTTGTTTCATGTGTTTGAAGTCTCTGTTCTTAGGTGTGTGTATGTTTATACTTACGTATCTTATAGATAGACAATTTTTACCATTATGATATGTCCATCTTTCTTGCTAGTAACACTTTTTTTTTCTTAAACTGTAGTTTGTCTGATATTAGTACAGCCATTCAGGTTTTTTTATTATTATTATTACAGTTTGCATGGCATATCTTTTTACATTCTTTTAATTTTAACCTATTTGTGCCTTTAGACAGCATATAGTTGTTTCATGTTGTTTAATCCATTCTGATAATCTCTGCCTTTTGGCTACAGTTTTTAATACATTTAAATTTCTTATTGAAATCTATATACAGCTTATTGTTTTAAATATTTTAATTGTACATTCCAGTAGCATTTAGTACATTTACTACACTGTTAAATTATCACAGCTATCTAATTCTAGAACAGTTTCATCATCCAAAAAAAGAAAACCCAAACCCATTGAGCAATCACTCATTCTTTCTTTCCAGAGCTCCTGGAAACCACTAATTTCTTTACTGTCTCTTTGCATTTGCCTGTTTTTCATTTTTCATATAGATGAAGTTTTAAAATACATGGCCCCTTTTTTGTGGTAGGGGGACAGGGCTTTTTTTCACTTAGTGTGATGTTTTTAAGGTTCATCAGTGCTACAGCACTTATCAGTTTATCATTTGTTTTTACTACTGAATAATATTCCAATTTATGGATATACCACATTTTGTTTATCCATTCATGAGGTGATGAACATTCAGTTGTTTCCTCTTCTTAGTTATGGATATTGCTGCTATGAACATTACTGTACAAAGTTCATTTTTGAACACATGTTTTTAGTTTTTTGAGTATGATTATGTCTACAATTTCTGGATCATGTGTTAATTCTATTTAACTTTTTGAGGAATCTAAATTGTTTGCTGCAGTGGATGCACTGTTTAACATTACCACCAGCAATAAATGTACATTCTAATATCTCCACATCCTCACCAACACATAGTATTTTTCTTTTTGTGTTTTTTTCAACTATAGCCTTACTAGGGAATACCATTTTGGTGTCTCACTATGGTTTTATCTATGTAATTACTGATAAGGGAGGAGGTACACCTGCCATTTTGCTACTTATTTTTGATATGTCTTATGTGTTTTTTTTTAATCCCTCTACTATTCCTCTCTTTTGTGTCAAATAGATATTTTCCAGTGTACCTTTTTAATCACCATTTTGTTTCTTTTTTACATTTTTTCACTCAGTTTCTTAGCAGTCGTAATGGAGAATACAACTGACTTGTTAAGCTAAAGCAGTCAAATTTGGATTCACACTAAACTTCAAAAATATTCAAAATTATACAAAAGTAATACTTAATTTCAAAAGTATACAAAACCTTGGTCTAATATAGCTCCTTTTCTGACCCTTTCCTTATGACATTATGTTCATATAAATTATATCTTTACATATTATAATCTCACCAACACAGGATCATTAGTGCATTATGCAGCTGTTTTAAAATTAGATAGGATTAGAAAAGAATTACAAACAAATACACACTCACTGTCTCTTATATTTAGCTAGGTTGTTATGCACACAAATGGTCTTTATATTTCTGCATGAATTTGAGTTAATGTCTTGTGTGCTTTCATTTAAAACTAATAGATTCCCTACAGTATTTCTTGTCAGGAGTAATAATTATTCTATTCTTCTAGTAATTATTTCTCTCAGTTAATATTTATACAAGAATGGCTTAATTCACCATTATTTTTGAAGTATAGTTTTATTGTACATAGAATTCTTTGTTGATAGTCCTTAATTTTAACAGTTGAATATATCTTCCCGCTAAATTTTGTGCTGCATAGTTACCAATGAGAATTCAGCATTTAGTCTTATTGAGTATCCTTGTACAAGACTAGTGGGTTTCTTTTTTTCCTCTTTTTGCTTAAAGATTCACATTTTATCTTTTGCTTAAAGATTCACATTTGATCAAGTTCTTTAAAGAACTTGATTATGATCTATCTAAGCATGAATCGCTGGGCTTACACTTTTTGTAATATGTCGAGTTAGTTGGATGTGTAATGTTTTTCATCAATTTAGAAAAATTTGGTCATTATTTCTTTTTGCAAATGCTATTCTTTTTTATTTTTATTTTTTAATTTCAAAATATTAAGGGAGTACAAATGTTTTTGGTTACCTGGATCATTTTTGTAATGCTTGAGTCATGGCTATAAGTGTGCCCATTATTTCTTTAAATTTTCTATCTTCTCTCTTCTGTTCATCTTTGGGATTTCTATTTTGTGTAAGTTAATATGCCTGATGGGTCTGCATGTGTCTCTGAGGCTCTGCTAATATTTCTTCATTTCTATTTCTCTTTTCTGACTGAGTAATCTCAGCCCTATATTCAAGTTTGCTGATTATTTCTTCTGCCAGCTCAAATCTGCTATTAATCTCTTGTAGTGAATTTTTAATTTCAGGTATTGTACTTTTCAAATAAAGAATTATAACAGAAACATCTCCAAAGAAGACAGAATAATGGCCTGCAAAAATATAAAAAAAAAATGCTCAACTTTTTTAATCATTAGAGAATGCAAATCAAAACCACAGTGAGATGCCACCTAAACCCAGCGAGAATGGCCTGTATCAAGAAATCCCAAAACAACAAATGCTGGCGAGGATGTGGAGAGATAGGAACACTCTTACACTGCTGGTGGGACTACAAATTAGTGCAGCCTTTGTGGAAAAGAATTTGGAGATACCTCAAACAGCTAGAAATAGAAATATCATTCGACCCAGCAATAGCATTGTTGGGCATCTACCCAAAAGAGCATAAGACTTTCTATTATAAAGACAATTGCAGCCGAATGTTTATGGCAGCACAATTCACTATTGCACAGTCATGGAAACAACCCAAGTCCCCGTCAATTTATGAATGAATAATTAAAATTTGGTATATGCTCACAATGGAATATTACTCAATTCTAAGAAATGACAGTGAGCTAGCACCGTTTATGCTATCCTGGATAAAGCTTAAGCCCGTTATCCAAAGTGAGGCGAAACAAGATCTGGAAAATGGGCTACACATCTACTCGCCATCAAATTGGTACTGACTGATTTAAACTATGATACTCAAATAGTTGTAATGTTCACCAGGGATTGGAGGGGGGAGACCCACATCTTAGGGATGTGATGTACATGGTTGGGGGAAAGGGATTACTTCTACCTCTTCTTAGGGAGAGGCAAAGGTATACAATGTAACCAAAATGTCAAAAAAAAACAACAAAAAAACCCCTTTTATTGGGTGGTGG
>CAUYPO010091054.1:0-14015 GCA_963574435.1 Cheirogaleus major | reverse complement strand
TTGGAGATAAGGGTCTATGAGAAGGTAATAAATGTTAAATGAGTTTATAAGGGTGGGGTCCTAATCTGATAGGGTTAGTGCCCTTATAAAAAGAAAAAGAGATACCAGTGTGTGAGCTGTCTCTCTTTTTCTCTTTCTTTATCTCTCTACCATGGGAGGACAGAGTGATAAGGTGGCCATCTGCAAGCCAGGAAGAGAGCCCTCACCAGAAACCAAATCAGCCAGCACCTTGATCTTGGACTTCCCAACCTTCAGAACTATGAGAAAATAAATTTCTGTTGTTTAAGTCATACAGTCCATTGTATTCTGCTATGGAAGCCCAAACAGACTAAGACACTACCCTACAACTTTTTAACTTCAACATTTCACTCTCTGACTACAATCTTTTCAATATTCCCAGCTGTCATTGTTTTCTGCCCACCACAAATATTCTGCTTCATCCTTTTTGCCACTTCTTTAAGCACTTCATTTTCTCTCAGTTACATCACTTCTCACTGTTTTCTTCTCTATCCAACCTACATCACATGATCCATCCCTTACATGACAATATTGTTGATGATATCTGTTCTTTCATTGTTCAAAATCAGCCACCCAACAAAATTCCACCCCTCAATACATCCAAACACTAATCATCTACCCTACTATATCCAGACTTCTGGTCACCTGAACATTAGGATCATGGTCTACTGTCACAACTGGGTCTTCAGTGCTGCCCTGCTATCTTTCCACTTGACCCCAGCCAATGGCAGCTTATACCCTATGCTACAATCTTCTCAAAACATTTTCCCTCTCTTCAGGTCACCAATCCCACCAATATTCCTCTCACTCACAACAGAGATTTACCTTCTAATTAACAGAAAAATAAAGGCTATTCAGCCTCATCCCTTATAAAATCATACCTCCCTACTCCCAATAAATGTATTTTTCCTATGATATCACTTTTCTTAAATCCCAATAGATGAATAATTTTATCTTCTAGCTAAAGCTAATCATGTTATATATAATCCTCTTTTCCTCCTCAAGGACCTTGCTGATTTTCCTTTTTATTTCTATATTTTCAACTTCTCACTTTCTACCAACTTTTTTCTCTTAGCTTCTGAACGTGCTCAAGGATGTCCATACTTTAAAAGAGAGAAAGAGCAAGTCCCCCCCTTAACTCCCACTCAGCTATAGCCTTTTATTTGTATCCATTTACATGCTACACAAAAGAGTAGGCTATACTCACTATCTATAATTTCCTCGATTCCATACTTATCTCACCACAAATCCATTTTAGAATCCCCCACTCCACTAGAATGACTCAGATAAATGGTACCAATGACATCCAAAGGACATGTCAGTCCTTGCCTTTCCTGATTTCAGTATCTAACACTGTCGAGTATTTTCCATGTTCGATCTCTCTCCTGGCTTCTAGAAACCTTCCCCTCCTTGTTTTTCTTCTATCTCTCTGCTCGTCCTATTTCTGGCCCCACTGGGTTCCTTCTTCCTCTTTTCTTGGACATTTCTCAGCTTCTTGTCCTCAACTCTGTTCCATTCTTACTATATAGTTTCTACTCCTGATTTCATATTGGAATTACCTTTGAGATATTTTTAATAACTGATGCCTGGTCCTCATTCTCAGAGATTTTAATTCCATTAATCTGGGGTGGGCTCAGACATCAATATTAAAATAAAAAAAAATCTCTCATTAATTGGTAATTCTCATGCACAGCCATGGCTAAGAACCACTACTCTATAAAGTTGCCCTGAGTAATGCTATTTGTTCCCATAACTATAATTACTATATCCATTGCTGACTTTAGATTAGCCAGAATAACAGTGAGAAGGAAATCATGGATAATCACAAATTACAGAGTGAACATAAATAGACAAAACATAGTATTAATACAAAATGGTTGTAAAGCCAATTTATTTAGTAAAATTTATTTTCAATATTTAGGGATATACCTAACCATTATAGAGACATCATTCAAAGGAATACAAATTAATGTAATATATGGTTTTAGGAAGGCAGCATCACATATATTATTTAAAGGAACAATGTTTAAAAGATTTCAAAGCTGTCTTTATCATATTGCTGTCTATCATAGTTGAGCTCTCTTTTGTTTCAGATATTAGAACAAAGACCACACACAATCTGTTCACTCTGAACAAAATCTCCGCTTCACCTTTTAGATGGTTCAGCCAGCGATGGGCACTACACAGCTCATCTCCATGGCCGAGCTTGGTTTTAGTTGGTTGACTCCTGCCCTTCGCTGTCACTGTCACTATCACTTTCCTTCTCTCCACCTCATAATATTTTCTTTTCCTCCAGTGTCAGACCTGAGTTCACATAATCAAAACATTCACTCATTTAAAAAAAAAAACTTTCTGGCCTCTAAAAGTGTGATTTGCAATTTGAGCTCACACCAACAGAATGGAAGATCTCCCCTGCCAGCCTCTTAGCCTCATGTTTACTTGGTAAAGGAGAGGGCTTCCCAAGCTGTAGTGGCCACTATGTATTCTACTGGGTACTATAGTCCACATGACAAATATCTTCTAAAATACTACCTCATGGAAATTTTACTTTTCCAATAAATCTGCTGCTAAATATTTTTTCACCATATTTACTCTACAACATGCAAAAAGTATATGCTGAGCACCAAGTATGTTTAAAGGGATTCCCAAATCTAAAGTTCTATCTCAAGTTTTTCATCATAGTTTCAGACTGTTCTACCAAAGGTCTGCTGAAAATGCATCTGGATGTTCCAACAGACAGCTCATTCCCAAAATGTCCAAAGATGAATCCGTCATCTCCATCATCCTATCCCAGAAGCCTGTTCCTTCTCCGGGTATCCTCTTTTGGTGACTGGTACAGCTAGCCCCTTTCTGGCCACCTGGCCAGACTCTACCAGTATTTCAGGGCTCTGCACAAGTTTCACTTCCTTGGATACTATTATCTCCTCTGATGCTCTGGTCTCTTTGATCTCCTTCTCATTTCACTTGGAGAAGAATGGGGATGGGGGGAGAGAAGACTCAAACTACTTTTCATTATTTTTAATTGTTGCTATTATTACTACCATTATTATTAGTTTTCAAGCAAGCACATTCATTGTGATCTCTTTAGCTTTCTGATATCTTCCTATTGAAACGCAGATAAAATCAAAGCTCCTTATTATGACCTACTTGACCTTTCAGGATCTGAATCTTATGTTTCTAAGATAATCATTTACCTGTCTCCCCCTCACTCACTACCTTCCAGCCACACAGACCTTCATGCTATTTCTTAAGCATGCCAAACTTGTTTTTGATTCAGAGCCTTTGCATGTGGTGTTCCTTCTGCACCAAATCTTCTACTCCACTCTTCCTAAGGTTGGTTTCTTCTAGCTGTTCCAGTCTCAGCTCAAAGACATAGTTTTAGAGAGTCCACAGCAACCTAAATATGGCCCATCCTACATCACTATCACATCATCCTGTTTTATTTTCTCTATAACATATGTCATTCTCTCAAATTATTGTGTTCATTAACTTTCTTGATTTTTGTCTGTCTCCTCTCACTAAAATGTAAACACCCTGTGAAGAGATCCCTGCCTTTATGTTCACAGCTCTACCTCCAGGAGCTAGACCAGTGCTGGTTGCAGAGTAATGCTCATTTTTTAAAAGTAACTAAGTGCCAAGCTGTCCATTGAGCATGAGAAGGCACATCCACAACACTTGTTGGAGGGTGGGGAGAGAGTGTACCAAGAAAAATATCAGTTTTGAGAATACAGCAGCCTGCTAGAACCTGCACATGGTTGATTTGGGTCGGAGGTAGGGGCAGCAGTTGTTGGCGGGACAGTTGGTAGGAGGTCACATAGACTAAGAAAGAGCAAATTTTCAGTAATTGTTTTGAAATGTACCTAGTCTAATTCTGAGTCCGTAAGAGTGGACAGCCACTACATCAAGAAGCACGTGTCTGTGTCATGCATTTCCTTAATTGCATCATGCCTGGTGTGGTAATTTTACTCTTTAATGTCATGCACATGCCTTGTCTTGAAAGGCACTGCGGTGTGGTACAAAGTGCACTGACTATGGGATCAGAAGACCCAGGTCCTGGGTCCTGAACGAGCTCTGTAATCTTGGGAAAGGCCCACACAGGCCTAACCCTCCTGACCAGTCTGTCCCCTGCCCTCCAAACCAGCTACAATACAAAGCCATTCATCATTCCTCAGGGCCAGGATTTAAAATGCTACTGTTTCATTTAGTAATTTGACCTCAGCTACTCTCAGCTTTAGGCTACTCTCAGTTCTTTCCACAGTGCTCCTTATTATTTATCATCTTTTCCTCGCTAGCCCACATCTTCTTCACGGTCTTATTCATGTCTACAGTACAACTTCTGTCCCCTCATCCCAACCTACTCCCAACGCCACCACACCCATCTTATGCACATGGTTAGAAATCAAAAATATTTGTTAAAATTTTGGCAAAACTTTCTGAAAAACCAACTGGTAATAAGTACCAAGTGTTTTAAAAGGAAACATATTCTTTGATCTAATTATTCTTTTAGATTTCTAGTCTTAACAAATAAATAATGCAAACAAGGATATATATGCAAAGATGTTCAATCTTATGTTGTACTAATTGCAAAACAAAACAACAAAAACCCATAATGTAACAACATAAATGATCATCAAGATGAGAAGGCCAAGTAATTATTGAAATATCCAATTATAGAAGCTTCATATATATAAATATACAATATGTGATAAAAGAATATTAAACAGTCTTCAAAAAATGATGTTTTAATGGACAGGAAAGTTAAATATACTACTAGTGAAGAAATCAAGTATGAAAAAAAAGCTATATGCATTATGATCCTAGTTGTGCAATATTATAATATAACCCATACCACCACCAAATACACACACACACACACACATACAAAGACTATGGAAATATAATAAAATGTTAACCATAGATATTCTTGGGGATTATTTTTCTCCTAAATCTTTTTCTGTATATTCAATTTTCTATAATGTACATGTACTACTACTTAATAATCGGAAGAAAAAAGTTTTAAAATTTTGTTAATGAACCAATTGATGAATGCTTTAAAAATAAACTTTTATTGAACTGATTCATTTTAACTGTAAAATGGTAATAATAATACTATTCTCCCCTCCCATATTCTCATATGTAAAACTTAATGGAAACACTATTATACTTTGCATTCAAATTGTTAATATTAGTTTCTTTCATAGGTTAATAAAATTTTCAAGAAAAATGGCAATGTTTTATATTTCTTTTAGATTAATAATTTCCAGGGCACATAGTAAGACTGGTGGCCAACAAATATTATAATTGTGAATAAATTATAATGTATTGAGATTAAACACCTATTTTGTTTCTAAATTCTCTGAAATTCACATTTATGTCCATCAACACTTATCCATAGACATTTACAAAGGAGGGGGAAAATGAGCTAAATTTGTTCAGAGTGTATTCAATGTCAGATAATTTATTTCTGTTTACTAGAAACTTCTCTATGAAGCAGAGAGTATTAGCTTTGTTTTACAGTTTGAGGAGGTTGAGATTTAGAGAACCAACTTTAACATGATTACTACAGTAAATTATATTCAGAATATTCTCCACCATTTCCAGTGGGCCCCTCCCTACATGAAGGTTATATGATTCCAACCCATTGACTGAGGCTTGGCCATGTGTCTTGTAAAGACCAGTGAACAGAAACATCACATTGTCCACCAATGGATCTCTTTTATTCCTCTCCCATGAGGTTAACAATGTCCTCAACAACAACAAGAGATGATTTGCTTCTCCATTTTGGGTTCTGGAATAAAGAAAACAGGAAGCAGAGTCATAACCAACCTAATAAGACATTTGATGTGAGTAAGAAATAAACCTTTGTGGTCAGCTGCTGAGATCCGGCAGCTGTACATACTAACCTGACCTACGACGATTAAGAGTCCCTAGTCACTGGTGAAGACAAAATTCAAACCCGGGTCTGTCTGGCTCCAATATCTTTGCTATTTCCATTACATCACAATATCTTCTCTTAAGTTTTCAATTGTTTTGATAAAATTAATTTTATGCTGAGAAAAAATGTACAAAAATACAATAGTTTTTGTAGATCAGGAATCTTTTCTAAACGTAAAATTGCAAGAAATAGTACTCTGCTTCCCTATGCCTCTTATATCTTCTATTATAAATATAAGTAATTTTAATATTTTAAATCTAACACCCTAGAAATTGCCACTCCTACCTTGAGACTGATGTCAAGCTAAACTTTCATTTGTTGGGTATAATTTATTACCTGATTGTAAAATAGAAAACCCACATTAGGGCAAATCCTCTCCCCTTTTGCTTTGGGGAGGTTAATTGAGTTGATGGGTGAATGTCACTTCTTATTTGCAAATCATTTCTGTTATGGGGAAATAGGCTTTTTGAAAGCTTCTGTTTTTATCTTGGCACCTTGGCTGTCTTTGATAAAGGTGCTGTCTCCTGATGTATGAAAATTAGATGGCCCTTAAGGTACTGAAACAGAACTGTATTCACATCCTTGCTGGCTAAGTTACAGATCTGAATCAATATACCACCACAACTATCTTTATTTCTATCCTCCCACCCTTCCTAGCAATGATGCACAAACTCCCTCCCCTTCAATCAAAACACTAAAGACAATGTAGATTAAACTAATGTGTGCTCACCACCTCTTCCACTTCTGAGGACTCAGTACAAATTTCCTTTATAATCTCTCATTCCCTTACAATATTTTATGAGTTTTTTAAAAGAAATTGTGCTTATAGTACATTATTGAGATATACTTTACATATAGTAAACTTAAAAGCCTTAGTTATACAGCTTGATGAACTTTTACATATGTTATACTCCAATGCAGCCTGGTCAAGATACAGAATATTTTCACAACTCCAGAAAGTTTCTTCAGTCCCCTGGGAGGGGGATAGCTCATATTCCTCCCACCTCCACAGGGAGCCACTATTCTGAATTCTATCATCATGGATGAGTTTGACCTGTCTTTGAATTTTATGTAAATAGAACCCATACACCTACTGTTTGTGTCACGATTCTTTTCCTTGACATGATTTTTGCATGTATTAGTAGTTTATTCTTTTCTAGTTCCTTTTTTGGTTTATCTATTCTTCTGTTGATGGACATTTGTGTTGTTTCTGTTTGGGGGCTATTATGAATAAAGCCACTGTGACTATTCTCGTAAAAGTCTTTTCATGGTTGTGTATCACCTTAGGCCTGTCAGAATGGCTTTTATTTAAAAGTCAAAAAACAATAGATGCTGGTATGGATGCAGAGAGAAAGGAATGCTTATACACTGTTGGTGAGACTGCAAGTTAGTACAACCTCTATGAAAAGCAGTATGGAGATTCCTTAAAAAAATAAAAGTAGACCTACCATTCGACCCTGCAATCCCACTACTGGGTATATACCCAAAAGAAAAGAAGTCATTTTATCAAAAAGACACCTGCACCACAAGTTTTATTACAGAACAATTCACAATCACAAAGATGTAGAATCAACCTAAGTGTCCATCAATTCATGAGTAGATTAACAAAATGTGGTATATATATACCATGCAGCCCTACTCAGCCTTAGAAAGAAGTGAAATAATGTCCTTCGTAGCACTATGGATGAAACTAGAAGCCATTATCCTAAGTGAAGTATCTCAGAAATGGAAAAACAAACACCACATACACTTTCTAATAAGTTGGAAGTAATCGATGGGTACACATGGGCACAGAGGGAAGTAAAAGTTATTGGAAATCAGGAAGGGGGCAGGGGGAGGAGAGAAGGGGTAAAAACCTACCTAACAGGTACAGTGGACACTATTTGGGTCATGGGTACACTAATAACCCTGACTCAAGCATTATAAAAGCTATCCATGTAACAAAAACCTTTGTACTCCCTTAATATTTTAAAATAAAAAAAAGTGAAATGGATAGTCATAAGGTATCTTTTTATTAGATACTGCTGAACAGTTTTCAAAGTGATGTACCATTTTATATTCCTACAAGGGATAAAAATGAGAGTTTCAGTTGCTCCGTGCATACAGGAGGGTGTGTAGCAGTATTTCATTGTCTTTGAGTTCCTGAAAGTCTGTGAGCCAATCTAGTCTAGTCCTATGACAAACATAATTTAGTAGTTCCTGTTTTCTAATCAAACAGTGAACATTCTTAAGTGCTTATAGTCTTCTAGGTACTAGATTTAGAAGCTCAAGGTAGATTTTCCTTTTCAGAGATCAGAAGAAAGGAATTATGATATAAACCTGGAATCTGTCTTCTAAATGGAATTTCTCTATGTAGGCTGCTACTGTTGTGCATGCTTGAAAGTTAAGTTACTAATTTTGTCTTGATGTTTTTATTACCTGAATGCTCATTTTCAGAATCCCTCATCCTTGAAGCGTACTTTGTGTACACATTCATTGGCTCTTTCATTGCAGCCTTTGTAAGTTCGGAAGATAAAGAGTGTTATCATCCTGCCTAGAGCTCCATGGTTGGCAGTGGGTGCTGAGCAGTGACAGCAGCCATAATAATGAGGTTTCCCCAGGGAGGCACCTAGACATGAAGCTCAGTTTTGCCTGAACTGAAACGATGCTCCAGATCAGCATTACTATTGGAGCTAAAGAGATTTTGCACCTGGAGATGTAATCACTGGAGCTCCCACTGCCCCTCCACACACTTCAAATATGCATCCGTGTTGACTAATGAGCACACAGCTGCCATGAGCTATTTATTTCTAGCCGAGACACCATCAGGAATTTCATAACCAACTTGACTGGGGCCAAAATCAACAATTTCAAGGGGTTGGTGGGATTTCAGGAGATAATAATTTCTTGAGAATTTATTGCATAATTAATTAAATAGATACCACCTTTTCACTAAATAGATTTGTGTATTTACATACACATATTTATGTACAGGGGCTCCTTGACTTACAACAGGATTACAGATCAATAAACCCATTGTAAATTGAAAATATCTTAAGTTAGAAATGCATTTAGTACACCTAACCTACCAAACATCATAGGCTAGCCTAGCCTTCCTTAAATGTGCTCAGAACACTTACAATAGCCTGCATTTGGGCAAAATAATCTAACAGAAAGCCTATTTTATAATAGCCTAAAAATCTCATGTAGTTTACTGAACACTATACTGGAAATGAAAAACAGAATGGTTGTATGAGTACTCAAAGTAGTTTCTACTGATTGCATATCACTCTCCCACCATCATAAAGTCCAAAAATCCTAAATTGAACCATTTTAAGTAGAAGACCATCCATACATATGTGTTAGTAGTGTGTGTGTGCATGCACGATTGCAAGCCTCATAATTAATTAACTAAGGAGCCTTAAAGCTGGCAAATGTCACACAAGCCAGGCCCAACTGTCCTTTCCCTGCACAAGTCTAAATAAACCCGGCATACCCATTCTCCTCATTGCATTGTCAGACTCTTTAAAACGAGCTTCTACTAAAAACTGGGAAATGGTTGAGGGCTGGTTTCTATAGTGCCTTACAATCAACAGGCATTTGTCCAGGGACCTGATTAATAGTGGAGGATGTTACTACTACTTCTGCTACTGTTGCTTTTCCTCTTTCTTTAGTCACTTGTTTTCCCAGTCTCCTTCTGGTTACTTCAAACTAACTATGGAAATTTGTTAAGTTCACTTGAGGGTATATCCTAAATGATTTCCTAAGAGAATATTCAATGGATATATGGGTTGTTGGTCCACCTGCTCAGTGTTTCAGATCTTCTAGAGTTTCAGTTTCCTCCTCTGAAAAACAAAATTCATAACAACTCCTCTTGGGATAGTTGTGAAAACAAATAGACTGGTGAATGAGAAAGTCCTTTATTCATTTTAAGGCATGGTAAACGTATTGTTTGTTATTCTTTAAAGACTGAAAAACCAAAATGAGCGCCCAGATCAGGATATCACTGAAAGTCTACGTGTCAGTGGATGAAGATGTATGTGGCAGTTCTCTCCAAATGGTATATATTTTAAGGGGTGTGGAGGAATAAGATAAATCATGTCCAAAAGAGAGTGTGCTGACCGAAGGCATGTCACAATGATATCTGACAGAAGGTGACTCTATGCAAAGAATAAAAGTAGAGAAAAGGAAGGGCAATTGGAAAAACTGAGAAGAGTTGGTAGAGGCAGTAATAGACAAGTGAAATACAATTGTACTCATAAAATTTAGCAACATAATATTGCTATTAGAATACATGATAAATAACTTTACTAAGACACACACTAAAAGTGACGTTTAGGCCAGGCACAGTGGCTCATGGCTGTAATTCCAGCACTTTGGGAACCTGAAGCAGAAGGATCACTTGAGGCCAGGAGTTCAAGGCCAGACTGAACAACATGGTGAGACTTTGTCTTTATAAAAAAAATTTTAAAATTAACCAGGTGTGATGGTATATCCCTGTAATCCCAGTTACTCAGGAGGCTGAAGTAGGGGATCACTTGAGCCCAGGAGTTCGAGGTGACGGTGAGCTATGATCGCACCACTGCACTGCAGCCTGGGTGACAGAGCCTGTTTGGGATGGGGGTGGGGATGGGGAAGTGACATTTATAGGAATCAAAGAACCCCATCAATTCTCTTTTCAGTATACCTGATGTTTGCAGAAGCTGTTCGTATTTGCTACTCAGCCAGCCCCTTATGTTGTTGGATCACCCTTGAATCTTTGCCCAAGAGCCCTTCGTTTGACTGCACTTTAGACTGATCTCTGTGCTACAGTGGTTTAGCATCTGCATCCAGGCCATTATGTTTGAGGCTCATCTGTTCTCAGGACTATATTTGTCCCAGTTCAGTTCACCTTATAGATGCCCTGGGGCAATTTGCTGCCCTTATTCTCCAACAGCTCAGCAGAGCTGCACTGGGATGAAGGAGACCTAGGTCCTGATCTTCAGGACCTATTCCTACTAGGCTTGACCCACTCAGGTGAATTTGGAGGCAACTCCAACTGTAGTTCTCTGATTTTTATCTATGTTAGGACTTTGTATACTGTAGATGTATTCCCATTCCCATCAGACAAAGCCTGATTCACAAAAATGCCTACCTTCTAAACGATACATTTAAAAATGTCCTTTGGGTTTACAAAAGGATTCGCTATAGGATTTCTTTAGATAACTCTTTTACTGCATTTGAATAAGATTTTATTTACCAATTTTTCAGGAACACATTTACCACAGGTAAAGAGTGATACTTCTGCATAAAAATAACATAAGAAAAATATCCTTAAAGGCTTAAAGGCCTGCCTAGACAGCATAACAACAACAACAATAAAATCAAATATTGGTCTAATTCACAATGAAAAAAAAGTTCTCATTTTTAAAAATCTTCTTAAGGCTTTATCCAAATGTGAGTAACCCAGTGTCATTTGCATTCCTTGGGCTTGACATCTAAATGTGTCCAGAATTATTATTTTAAAAATAGAAACTATCTTTTTTACATGGAAAGGAAAGAAAGTGGTGCCCAGAGGGAGTCACCAGGTTGAACATTTATTCTGAAAATCAGGTGAAAGTGTGGGATAGGAGCCAGAAGCTCTCAATTATCCATGTTAAGGGCAAGACTAGTTTGCTTAATTCAAAAACTTTCATGCTAAACAACACATTCAATTTTTAAATTAATTTATTCATCATAAGCATTTGCTTTCAATTTTTTATTACCACCTCTGCCTGTTCTCCTTCCTAAATCTCCATCTGATCTTTGTTTTCTAAGACCCTGGCATGTGTTCTATAGACATGAAAGAGTTAGATCATACTTCTCCAACTAATCCATTTAATTACCCAACTCACCCCCAAGCAACATGCTAACCGGAAAGACAACATATTTCGTTAGTGAGTATCTGTGGTTGGCAAAACTGGATCAACCTGATTCTGTCCTGGTCAAGGTCCAGGTTTCTGAGTTTCTGTCTTCCGTGAAATTACACAAGGTCGGAGAGTGTATCAGAGACACTGAAGGACTGGGTCAGTTACTGGCTCCTTCTTCTGGGTCTTCTTTTCCCAATAGTCTTTAAGCACGTGTAAGACTCTCCTGATAAACATTTAAAAAACAAAACAAACAAACAAAAAAACTTCTCTTTTGATCTGACTCTTCTGTCCTATCTTTCCAATTTCTTATCCCCTTCCCCATATTTCTCAGATGTGCAACCTATACTCCCATTGACCACCTTCTGCTCCTTAAATCTCTCCTGACTTGGTCTCCATGTCACTACATCTTCCTAGTTTTCCTCCTATTTCTCTAAGTCTTGCTTTTGCCTCTTTTCTCTGTACCACTATTCAATATTGCCCAGGCACAATGGGGAGGCACTCTCTCCCCATTCTCCACCTGTGTTCTCCCTGTGTGGTTTTATGCATACCTGTAGTTCAAAGACCAGGTACTTGCTAATGACTTCCAAGTTCAAATCCTTAGTCCAGATCTCCCACTAGAGATTTTGATTCATATGCTGACCCATAGTCTTGATAGCTACACCAGAATAAAAGCAAAACTTCCAACTCAATGTGTCCAAAGCTGAAATCATCAATTTCTCCCTTAAATTTATACTTATTCCTATAGTCCCTAGTTTATGATACTGCCATTTAAACAAATATTTAAACAAGAAACTTGGGTGCCATTCTTGATTCTGCCATCTCCCTCAATCCTTGTGTGTAATCAAGGATGACTTCACATTGTCTTGATGATTTTACTTCCAAGTACTTCTAAAATCTATCCTTCTTAGTACCCCCAACTACTGCTATCATAACTAAGGCTCTTGACTCTCCTTAGACACTGTAACAACTTTCTCAAAAGCCTCATTTACATTCATTTCATCTTCTACTAGCAAATAGAGTTATATCTAAAATGTCCATCTCTTTAATAGAGCCCTATGTCCCCAGAACGAAGCACCCTGACAGGGAGGGACACAACCCCTTGCCCACCTTATACCCTCATTTCCTGCCACCCAACCTCATACCTTTTATTTTTCACCACTCCATCTCACACTTCATGTTTTAGAAACTTTGAAATCCCTGTAGTTTCCCATACGGCATTCAATTCCTTGCCCTCACCTTTGCTCAGACTTTCTCCTCCTACCTGTTCTTATCATCCCCTCATATCTACCAACATCCCCTACTTGCCTAACTCCTACTCATTCTTTGTGAATGAGCTAAATATAATCTCCTAGAGCTTTTTGGATGTGCAACACTCCCCACCCCCAGGCTGAGCTGAATATCTCTCCTCCATGGCTTCACAATGCCTTGCATATCTCTCCTGCACACTCATCCTCAGTCTACAGCATAGTAACCGGCATAGTGTCGACTCTCATAAATACTGTGTTTCCCTGAAAATAAGACCTACCCATAAAATAAGCCCTAGCAGGATTTCTAAGCATTTGCGCAATATAAGCCCTACCCCGAACATAAGACCTAGTGATGGGCGTGGCTACGCAGCGTATCTGCACAACCCATGCATTTCGTCCCGGAGCGGTAAAGAAGATGAGCAGCCCTTCTCATCTGCCCCATCGTGACTGCTACTATCCCAGAGGTGACCGGAAAGGTGCGGGCAGCCCCACCAACAAGGTCGGCTCCCCCTGTCAGGTCCCGGCCATCCTGTGCAACCTGCAAGCTGAGGCTTTGAGGGGAAAATAACTCATCCCCTGAAAATAAGCCCTAGGGTGTCTTCTTGAGGAAAAATAAACATAAGACCCTGTCTTATTTTCAGGGAAACATGGTACCTTCAAAACTGTTATTGTGAGCTATGACAACATTAGTGTTGCCCTTCAGATGGCTGGGTGGTGGGGTATTGTGTAGGAAAAGGTTGACTTCTTTGGAGGACGCAGGTGGTCAGAGCTACTTTCAAGACCCCACTGACAGGGGACAGAACAGTCTCCTCCAGTTAAGAGGAGGGCAGGAGAGACAGTTAAGTGAGCAACAGGTGTCTCCTAAGGCAAGAACCACACATTGGTGTGTGAGGACCTAGACATTAACTCTGGCTAAGTGAGACACTGGTCTGGGACTTTAGAGCACTT
>CAUYPO010091052.1:0-22772 GCA_963574435.1 Cheirogaleus major | reverse complement strand
TCACTAAGTGTTATTTTCGGGGTAGGGCTTATATTGCACAAATGCTTAGAAATTCTGCTAGGGCTTATTTTATGGGTAGGTCTTATTTTCAGGGAAACACGATAGGAATGCTACTGATTTTGTACATTGTTTTAGTAACCTGAGACTTTTCTGAATTTCTTTATCAATTCCAGTAGTCTCTTAAAAGAATTTTGGGGGTTTTATAGATATCAGATCATATCATCACCAAAGAGTGATAGTTTGACTTCTTCTTTCCCCATTTGGATACACTTGATTTCCTTCTCTTGCCTGATTGCTCTGGCTAGGACTTCCAGCACTATGTTGAACAGAAGCGGTGACAGTGGGCAGCCTTGTCTGGTTCTAGGTCTAAGTGGGAATTTTAATTAATTTAATTAAATTAATTTAATTAATTTTTGCCTGTTCACTATGATGTTGGCTGTGGGCTTGCCATGTATGGCTTTTATAATATCGAGGTCTGTTCTGTCTATTCCTATTTTGTTAAGAGTTCTTATAAAAGGGGTTGAATTTTTTCAAGTGCTTTTTCTGTATCTATCTAGAGGATCATATGAATTTTGTTTTTGCTTCTATTTATGTGGTAAATCACATTTATAGATTTACATATGTTGAACCATCTTTGTATCCCTGAGATGAAGCACACTTGATTGTGGTGGATTATTTTTTGATGTACAGTTGATTTCGGTTTGAGAGGATTTTATTGAGAATTTTTGCATCTATATTCATAAGGGATATTGGTCTGTAATTTTATTTTTTTATTTTATTTTATTTTTTTTTGAATGTGTCCTTTCCTGGCTTTGGTATCATGGTGATATTGGCTTCGTAGTATAAGTTGGGGAGGATTCCATCCTTCTTGATGTTATGAAATAATTTCTACAGTTAGGTTCCAGTTCTTTGTAGGTCTGGTAAAATTAAGCTGTGAAACCATCTGGTCCGGGACTTTTTTTTGTTGGGAGATGGTTTTCATTGCTGTGGTAGTTTTTAATGTTGTAAGTTAGACTTAGGTCAATTAGCATCTTGTTTCAGCAGCTGAACAACCCTATATTTCATTGATCAGCCTGTGAGATTCTTCCTATTTCAGAGAGATAGACACCATTCAAAAAATTCATAAACTTGTTTTTGTCTGTGTCTATGTATTAAAGATCTCAGTCATTTGATTCTATCAATAATTGATTCCTATGACAGGGCTTGAGACAGTTATCAAGGAATATTACTGTCTATTCAAACAGTGAAGATATATATTTATAGAGAATACTCCGCTTGCTGAATACAAAGATTGATGAATCAGTGGGCATAAGCATATTTTATCTCATAAAGGAAGTGAATGTGACAAATTTGATCATGTTATCAACTGGATACAAATGGTTGGGATTCCATTTTCCTCTCCACTGTTTGTTACTTGGAGTGTTTTCTGTTTATTTCCAAGAATGATGTGGTTAAAATTTCTGTACAGGATTCCTTTGAAGCCCTTTATATTCCTATTAATCCTCTTGCAAGAGATATAAAAATTCCCTAGAAATTTGGTTTATCTGGTTTCTGGGAAGAGTCATTATTCTCACAGTAGGTATGACAAAAAGCATGATATAAAATACTTTAAATCAGAATTTCCAAAACTGTGAGTGTGGTCAACTAATTCTAGAAAACTTTGCATGCTAAAACTTCATTGAGATAATAACACGTTTTGTGAAATTCCTAAAGGTTATAAGAGCTTCTGCAAGCAAGAAAACTAATTAACCTGGAATTTTCTAAAACTTTTGAATATACAGTCCCCTTCCTTTTCTCATAACAGCTCAATTAAGATTCCATACATTGCTTTCAACCAGAAATGTAATCATTAGTGTTAGAAGCCTTTGTGATCTTTGATAAGCTTAATATCCTCACTAAGCATTGATTTCCTTGTATTTACCTCACAATGATAATAAAACAGAAATGTCTTTGTAAAGTTCCTCATATATAGTCTTTTATGATAAAGTGGGTGGTCCATTGATATTATTTTATTTAAGAGTTTAGGACCTGAAGTCAGGTGGCCTGGTTTCGTCATCTGCCTCCATCAATTATTAGGTGTGCTACTTAGGGTATGTAATGTATCATCCCTACGGTTAGGTTTACTTATCTGAAACTCTGGTTATTAATAGTATATACCTCAGAGAATTATCATGAATATCTCATGCTATGATGCATATAAAACCCTTTGATGTTTTCTGGCACAAAGTTCATGCTCATTAAATATTAGTTATCCTTGTTGTTATCCTCTTGTCCTTATATCCTTGCTCCTTCTTTCACCCAAGGCACTTCCAAGAATAGTTAGGTATGTACCTCTAAGAATGATAGGCAAATAACCTTAATCCTTACCTCATTTCTTTCATACTCCAAATTTAATTCTTTCAGCTTTTCTCTTGAAATGTATATCCAGAGTCTGAGCACCATGTTTCAAAAGGATTGTGGAATGACCTTCTAACTAACTGCTTTCCCTGCTTCCACTCTTGCCCTGCTACAAGGAATTCTGAAAGCCAGCAACTAGGACATCCTACGCAAATCTTCCCAAGTGGCTTCTCTGACTCGGCTCTTACCTACAGTTCCCATTATGCAATCAGCTCCTGTTCATTGAACATTTCAAGAGTATGATTTTTGTCAGGGTCTTGATACTTGCTGTTCCTTCTGCCTGGAAACCCCTTTCCTCATGGTTCACAAATTCTGTCTTCAACCCAATGGTAAACATGATTTTATCAGGAAAATCTTCCCCCAAAACACAATTTAAAAATATTTCACTCCACACCATCTTTCTCTCTATTACCCAACCTTCTTCTTTTTTGAACCCACAACCATCTGATAATTTCAGTCTTCTCTTACTAGAATGTTAGTTCCATGAATGAAATAATTTATCTTTTTTTCTCCCACTGGTACATTCTAATAACCCAGAAAAATATTTGACACACAAGTGGTTCTTAATAAGTATGTGATGAATAGATTAACTCATTGAATAATAAAATCTTAGGTTTCACCTATGTAGTAATTATTAGTAATTCCTAAAGATTGCAGAGTGCAGCAGCAACACAAATCCTGCACTGACATAGGTAGAGACTATCATACCAGCAAAATGTGGCTGCACTCTACATGCTGAGGACTCTCAGCAAAATGAAACCTAAATGATGAGGGTCCCCTATGTATCAGTAGACTGGCTATATTAGTGGAAAAATGTTACATTAGAACATTATCTGTGTAAAAATCTGCTATACAAAAAACATAATGAAATACACAAAAAAGGCAAAAAATAAAGTTTAAAAATCTTGAAAACAACATCAACTACTTCACTCTAGATATTAGATTTATGCAGAGCTTTTCTCCAATCCTGCTTGAAAGTTAAGGCACCCCACACCATCCTCTAATTGGCAGTTAGCTAATCAAATATACCATACAGAGAGAATCTCAGTTCAACCAATAAGTGCAGGACATTTTGTTTGCATTCACAAAGATGGAAATCTAGCTGTAGAAGGAAAGCCAACATGCAGAAGCACACAGTTAAATATGAAAATGTCTGTTATCACAGTATATAAGTGTTTGAGCAGGCTCAATAGAACTGAAATTGTTGGACATGGGTTCAGAGAGAATGTGAATATAAGTTGGGTTCTGAAAGAGAGTTAGGAACAGAATGGAAATCTGTATATTTATAACCATGCCACACATCATGTTAAAGTAGACAAGCTAAATAAAGGTTTGCATTCAGTGTAAATCCATATGCTGTGTATGTTGAATATCATAACTGTATTTTTAACTGTACAAGAACATAAAAACTGTCATACTAATAAAACTGTGAAAAGGAAGACCGTCCATGACTTTGATTTGCTGAGAAAAAAATTTAGTAATACTGCAGCCAAACACCAGCTGATTTTTATTGTCTTTGAATTTTTCAAAGAGAATGTCCACCTCCGAAGGTTTCCTTCTATATATTTTAGGCCCATGATGGATCAAAGAGTCAGAATGAGTTGTAAATATTTGCTTTTATTATTTATAAAATTCTCAACATAAATAATGATATTTTCAAATTATATAAATTTATTTGCACTTGGTAAATACATTTTGCTTTTTACATTGCAAAATATGCATTAAGGTGTTTTAAGGTTTTTGTTTACTATTGAGAAAATTTGGCTTTCTGATGGAAGCAAACTTTAAATATAATCAGATCAGGGCTTATAGTATTAAGGAAATATTAGTTCTCATTGTAGATGTCTACCTGTATTTTTTCTCTGTGTCATTTTGTAAATCAGAAAGTATGACACAGATTTTTATGATTGTATCAGTCAAGATATCTTTGGGTAATATTATTATATACTAAAATTAGGAACAAATTTATTAATTAGATTTGTTTGCAGTTTCTTGCATTAACTTAAATAAGAGGCTATTAGAGAATTTTAATTATATGCATTCATACACATAACATACAATAATCAAGGATGAAACGGGAATTAATTCTCACATAGTTTTGACATTCACCATATTTACTTTTACAGAATTTTAAAGTAAACTGGAATAAAATAATAAAGTTAAGACTCAGTTGCTTTTTATCATTTCATGTTATGGGCACTCAATAGGTAGCAGCTGATGGGTTATTAAGTGTATGGTAAACACAATAATTTGCTGATGTTTTCTATTAACATCAATCCAGATTTGTTTCACTTCAGTTCAATGTTTATTTTTCTTTACCTATTTTTATATCAAAATCATAAATTCTCTTTTTTCACCAACTCAAATAATACACAAATACAGTATGAAAATCAAAATATTTCCTTCTTTGCCTAATTCCACTTTCCAAATGAAACTACTGCTAAATGTTTAATATATATTCTTCACACTCTACGTATGAAGAAACAAATACATCTGTACACATTTTTATAAATTTATGTGTGCACATGTTAGGTTTTGAAAATGAAAACTACTATAATACAGATACAGATGCCTTTTTTCATGGCATAATATATTATGAACTTTAAAAAATGCCATTACATTTTTTTCCTTACTGGAACATGTGTGTGTTTGTGCACATATATATATATATATGCATATATGTATTTATGTTTTATTGCTCACTGTTCCATGGATATTTAAGTTTTTCCACTAGTATCATATTATAAAAAATTGCTACCATAGGCATTCTTACACATATACCTTTGTACACCTGTGCTGCAATTGTGTTATTTGGACAAAGACAAAATCTTTAAATTGGCCTATGTAGAAAACAAGATTTAACATATACTGATCTTTCTTTCTATGAACTATCAACAAAGTGTAATGAATCTTTCCACAAAAAAAGCTTCTACACATTCTATCCCACCTTTCCTTGTAAATAGGCTGCTCCTACTCATTCTGCAGATCCTAGCTCTAATATCACTTCCTGATATTCCTGGTTAGATTAATTATTGTTACTCTGTTTCCTCAGAGAATGTTGACTCTTCCATCTTAGTTGTCAGAGAAGCACCCTCACATACACACAGGCACCCCTGCACACATAAGTGTGTATAATTTTTTAAAGTTATTTTATCTCCTTCACAAAACTATAACCTCAATGTAAGCAGTGTAATTTCTATTTTTGCCTGTGAGTTTATATCAATATATAAATCAATGCCTGTCAAATGTCAAATAATAGGTGAATAATAATTATTTTAATGACTAAATTAATGAATGACTATAATAAGATTAAAAATCTTATAATATTTTCATTCTGTTGCTTTATATTGTGGGTTAATTGGGGAAAAAAGAAAAATTTATATTTTTACAATACATATGCAAGCTTTCTACAGTGTTCTTCCTAACAGTTTTAGAGTTTTGACTTATCCAAATTCTATAGGCTGTATTAACTTCCTATTGTTGTCATGATAAATTACCATAAATTTAGTGCCTTAAGAGATCACAAATGTGTTATGTTGAGGTTCTGGAGGTCTGAATTCTGAAAAAAGAACATTTTGCATAGCTGTGGTTTTTTTTTGTTTTTTTTTTTTTGTTTTTTTGAGATTCCAGGGAAGAATCTATTCCCTTGCTTTGTCTAACTTCTAGAGGCCATTTGTAGTCCTTGGCTTGTGAATTTTTTCTCTATCTTCAACGTGCATCAGTCCAAACTCTGTTTCCATTGTCATACCTTTTTTTTTTTTGTCATATCTTTTTATTTTTCTGACTTCGACTCTCTTGCCTTCCTCCTATAAAGACCCTTATAATGTGATCCCATTAGGTCCACACAATTCATCTATAATCATGTCTCCATCTCAGTATTCTTAACTTAATCACATCTGCTAATTCCCTTTTTCCATGTAAGATAACATATTCACAAAGTTACAGAGATAAGGATTTAGGCATCTTTGCAGGGCCATTATTTTCTCTAACACAAGGCTTTGCACATTTTTGCCTTTGTGTGTGTTTGTACTTTGTTGTTACTAGTTTATTTGAATCAAATAATTGATCAAATGTATTCTCATTAATAATTGTTATTTAAGACAGATGGTATTTAGGAGAAGCCATCTTACTGAATTATCTTAGTATTTCTTACAAATTCATCTCTTCATTGGTTTAAGTTGATTTTCTTTAAAAATTTGAAGAAATATATTCCAAATATAATTTTTTCTTATTTTTTTTTATTTTAAGATATTACAGGGATACAAATGTTTAGGTTATATATATTGCCTTTGTCCCATCTGAGTCAGAGCTTCAAGTGTGTTCGTCATGTAATTTCTGCTATTCATTGAATCAATTGAGTTTTTTAAAATAATATTTTAAATGTTTCCATAATTTCCAATTGTTGTTTTATTAAAGTATCCTGTTCTTGTTTTATGTTTGTGAATGCTTCTTGAATTTCTGACAATGTAAATTAAGTATATTTTTTTAAATTTTGTATTTCTCTATTTTCTTGAAGGTTGATTTGTGTGACTTATTATCTCTGTTTTCCTTCTTTTCATTTGCCTAACACATCTGATGATCAATTATCCAAATCATATAAATAATAGAGCGGTCATAATAATAATAAATGATTAGTGTAAAAAACAAATGGATGTTGCTGTAGAAATCACTGTGTCTCAAGAACAAAACGCAGCTGCTAATGACAAAACCCTGGTGGTATTAAGTGGTAGGATGTACTTGCTTCTGTGAGCAGTATAAATCATTTGGGGCAGACTAAAGTTACCAAAAATACCACTGTGCTTTTCTTTCTAGTTCTGATATATTTTGTACATGGGGCTTTATACATAAATTATTCATTTTAGGAAGGCAGTCTCACAGCTATACTACAACTAGGAATGAAGCACACAAATGGAGCTGTTTTTATATACAGGGAAGAAGATTGGCCCAGTCAGTCGTCATTTAGGACACCATTCAGCAGACTGACTAATGCCTTCCGGAATTTTTCTGGGGTTATCTTGGATAAATCAATATGTATATCTGCAGTAGCTCCTGTATGTCTGGTTATTGATTTGTATGGCTGCATTTAGTTTTGTTGTTGATTTGGACAATAAAGCTTTTTAAATTTCTATAAATCTCTCAATGTAATCTTGACTTTTCTAATTATTTTGTATGCTATATCTGTATTTAAGTTATAACATTTCAGTACATCTTTTTAGCAAGATTTCAGAAAAAAAATGTTGAACCCCGTGCTTTCAGCTGAACATGTATTGGGTCTTAGTAGTTCCAATGTATTTACACAAACACAAATGATGGAATCATGGTCACTGGTCCAAGTTTGTACAGCAGGACAGAAAAGATAACAGATAATCAAGCTGGTAGATTAAATGCCATCAAAGTGATAAAAATTAGATAAATTTAACAAATATAATGAGTATTAAAGCCAGACTGAAGATTTGAGACTTTTCATAGAAGAATAATGCTTATACTGAGTACCAAAGAATATATAGGATTTAAACAGGCAAACAAGACTGAGAGGAAAAAAAGATCCAGAAAAAAGCCTTCAAAAAGAATATTCTAGATGGAGAAATCATATATGATATATGATGATATGATATATGATATGCTATGATAACAAATAGCCTAGAAAATATTTTCATCATTAATATTTAGTTGCCACAGCTTGAATAAAATATTCACTGGCAGAAGGAAAAGGAGGTCTTACAAATTTACCTCTGACCATTCTTTCTTTTTCAGTATTATTCTTTATAGTACAATATTTTCTTTTAATAAGGCATGTTAGTGTCAGAGTGATGCTACAATGTACCTAAAACATTTTAATGTCAATGTCCAAATGAGCACAGATCCTGTGGTCTTTTGAAAGTCATTCACCCTTATGCAGTGAAAAATGGCAGCTGATTAATTTTTTGTAGTTAGGCCTCTCATTTTATAACACCCCAGATGTTCCCTTCTCCTCCATTTAAACACTACACACACTGCAAAGTGGAAACATATTTGTTTTCCAATGTGCAATTAAAACTGCCTGAACTCTAGAGACCATAAGCAATATCATTTGACCTTGTGTGGGCTGTAGATACAATATTCACCAACCAGATTATGATAAAACAAAAAGAGGTTAATGAAATTGCTTTGCTTATTTCAAATTCACAATAAAGTATAATGCTAATCAAATGTTTATTTCTACTTCCTTCTGTCTCTTTCTCATTCTGTTTCCACTTTGCCCTACCTTTACGTTGTCCTTTAAGAATCAAGTTTTTCCATTAACTTTGCATTAATAATTCCCTTGCATATATGTGTGTGTGTTTATATAGTATTATTATTTTCTCTAGCTCTTTATAAGTGTGTATTCTTCCCCAACAATGTTGCAAGAACCTTACATGCAGGATTAAGTTGTTTTTGTTTGTTTATTTTGTTTTGCAGACTGAGTTTCACTCTTGCTCAGGCTGGTCTCAAACTCCTGAGCTCAAGTGATCCTCCTGCCTTGGCTTCCCAGAGTGTTAGGATTACAGACATGAGCCATGGTGCCAGTCACAAGTATTAAGTTTTGGATAATCTTTTCCACATATTTTAAACAGCTTTGTTGAGGCATAATTGCATACATACATTTAAAGTATAAAATTTTATGGGTGTTGACATATGTATATGCCCAAGAAATCATTGCCACAATCATTATAAGCATGTTTACCATGCCCGAAAGTCTCCACATGTACCTTTGCAATCCCCAATCCCTCACCCCCCGCCCTTCCTTCCCTCTATGACCCATTTCCTTCCCCCATTCGCAGGCAAAACACTGATCTGCTCTCTACAAAAGTTCTAGAGATTCATTTGCATTTTCAACTTCCAGTATTTTTTATGAATGAAATCATAATATTCTTGACTTGTTTCTTTCAGCATGATTATTTTAAAATTCATCCATGTTGTGATATATATCCATAGTTTGTTCATATTATTGAATACTATTCAATTTTATAGCTGTTCCAGAGGTGCTTTATACATTCATCCATTGGTTAACATTTAGATTGCATTCAGAATCTAGCTATTATAATGAAAGCTGTTATATCATTTATGTACAAGTCTTAATATGGATATGTGCTTCCCATATCTTGGGTAAATACCTATAAGTTGAATAACTAGATCCTGTAAAAGGTGTATGCTTAACTTCATAAGAAACTGCCAAACTTTTTCCAAAGTGGCTGTTCCATTTGACATACCCATCATCAGTCATCAGCGTATGAGAATTCCAGTTCCTTCTTATCCTTGACAAAATTTAGAATAGTCAGTCTGTTCAATTTTTGCTACTCTAATATGTGTGTAGTGGTATCTCACTGTAGTATCTATTTTTTAATTCTCTAATGATTATCGATGCTAAATATTTCATATGCTTATTATCTGCATGTCTTCTATATTAAAGGATTTGTTTAAATGTTTGCCCGTTTGTTTTAAATTTGGTTATTTTAAGAGTTCTGAATATATCTTTTATAAGAAATATATTTACATGATGAGTGTGATGCACACCACCTGGGGGATGGACGTGCTGGAAGCTCTGACTCAGCAGGGGGGGAAGGGGTAGCAAGGGCAATATATGTAACCTTAACAATATTTGTACCACATAATATGATGAAATTAAAAAAAAATATATGATTTGGAAATATATTCTCCCAGTCAATAAATTATTGATTTTATTTATATTATCTTTCAAGAACAGAAGTTTTTCATTTTAATAAGGTCCAATTCATCAATTTGTTCTTTTATGAACCTGGCTTTTGGTATATCTTAAAATATATTTGTATAGCCCAATGTTACAAAGGTTTTATTCTGTCTTTTATTCTGGAAGTTTTATAGTTGTAGATTTTACATTTGTATCCATGATTCATTTTGAATTATTTCTTTTCATGGTGTGAAATAGGAATTTCAGTTTGTTTATTTATTTATTTATGTGCATATGAATATCAATTGCTCCAGCTACTAAATTACCATCACACATTTTTGTCAAAAATCAGTTGTCCACGTATGTGTGAAAATGTTTCTGGACTCTTTGTTCTATTTTATTCCACTGATCTATTTGTTCTTCTTTATGCCAATTCCACACTGCCTTGATTACCGTACCATTGTAATAAATCTTGAAATCAGGTAGTGTTAGTCCTCCTACTTTATTCATTCTTTACAAAATTGTTTGACTATTTTAGATCCTTTTAATTTCCATATGAATTTAAGTGCAAGTATATTCTTAATTTTTTAATGAATTAATTCGTAAATATTAACTATACATAATGTGCATCTAATACCCTCGGTACATGCAAAGTAAAAACTAAAATGTAAGCAAAGGGGAGAATTTATTTCAAACAATTCCCCCCCAAAAAAGCATAAAGTATTACAAATTATTTGCAGTTGGTAAATTAACATAATAAATATATTTAATTTGTCTTTTGTATCTAACAAGGTACATGTATTTTAGACAAATGAAGATTTTGTCTCCTAGAGAGTTATAATATCTCAGAGCTAGAAAGAATGATCAAGTTCAATCCCCTCTTAAGTCTCAGGGAAGTCAAGGATTGGTATAGCATTAAAACACTACTATCTTCAGTAGACAAAGTTAAAATTTACACTGGTAGTGGGGAGGGCCAGATGGGTATATTGTACATTATACTCATCTGACCCTCCAACCATCACTTAGTAAAATGTATTGTATTCCTGAATAACTAAATGAACAAGCTATTTCTAGTGGTGTATTTGGCTTCATACAATAAAATATATCTATATTTGCACTACTAGCATTCAATGGAAATCTAATACATTTTGATCTACCATAATGTGGATATTTCTTCATCTCCCACATCACTGTCTTAATCAAGTTTATTTTACCTTAAAATTCTGAGGGATTTGTTCAGTGTCTTTTGGACAGACTATATCTCACTCTGTGAAGCTGGTCAAATTATTTTAGCAAGGGTTTTAATTTCCATATCTGAAAACAACAGCTTCAGATATTAAGACATATATTGGCACCCCAAATATTAAACTCTATAGTATATTTTGGCTATTTGAAATCAGTGGATGTGAAAAATCAGTCAGCATGTTAACAAATGCAAGTATTGAAGACTGAGAAACTCTGACTCAGAAGTAATTCAGGAATACCTGGGCAAAGAGAAGAATAGATGTCAAGATGAGTGAGAGTAGCAGTTACCCCTGAAATACTTTTACTTTCTATTTCAAGTTCTACATGCAAGAGAAAAATAAAGACACAATGTCATTCTGCATTAGGAACAAATTTTCCAACCTAGAAAGCAATTTAACCATCCGTCAGAGGATAGACTGATTAAAATATACTTTGCTCTGGAGATTAAGGTATCACACTCAAAGGCCAATGGTTTGTTAACTCTACAGCCATTTTTAATTCATTTGTGGTTTACTAACTTCATAAAAGGCCATTACTTTTTAACAGAATAATTGAAGGTTCCTATGAGAAAAGATGTTGTAAAAGTAAGCAACCACTTTAATGCTATCTTGCTATGCTACTAACATTGGTAGAAGAAAATTAATGTTCACTTCAGCTACCAAATATCCTAAATCATTAATCCAGTACTGACAATGTCCATGATGCAAAGCCATTCTCCTTTGCCATGACCTTTTCTGTGAAACCCCTCCAAATGATCTTTAGACAGTCTTGTTACAGTGCTTTCCAAATTATTCTTCAACTTGTAATTTTTATGGTGCACTTGTCACGTTGCTGAGAAGTTTGGTAATAAATTATATATTTTTCAGAATAGCAAGTACAGTGAGAATAAGAAGGTAGCAGAACAACACTTTCATCCCTAGAAGGTCTCATTTTACTTAATATGTGGAAAATTCTTTTGCTAAAATTTTATTGTGATGTAATTCTTGCTATGTAGTCATTGATGTGACATAACAGAGAATTAACAAAAAAAATCATATAATAATTATATTATCATACAAGTTGAGTATTATTTACCCCAAATTGTTGGGACTAGAAGTGCTTCAGATTTGGGATTTATTTTTTTTTATTTTTTTGGATTTTGAAATATTTGTGTGTGTGTATATCTATATATATTATGAGATATCTTGAAGATATGACCCAAATCTAAACACAAAATTCATTTATGCTTCATATACACCTTATACACATAACCTGAAGGTAATTTTATAAAATATTTTTAATAATTTTGTGCATGAAACAAAGTTTGTGTTAATCTGTGGAACTTTTCACTTGTGGCATCATGTCAGTCCTAAAAAGTTTCAGATTTCAAGGCATTTTACACTTCAGGTTTTCAGATTAGGGATGCTCAATCTGTATAATATATTATAATATAATATGGTATTAATATAACATAATATGTATAAGAAACAACTTTAATTGCTAATCTACAATGGTTGTGAATTGGTAATAACTCAAAATATATGACAATTTACATTCCTGACCAACTATTCTTTTATAAAATTGTCTTTGTGTTTCAGCTATTAAGGAAATTTCTCAATTTCTTTGAAGAATAGGCAAGGGTAGTATCAAAGCTGTCTTTGAATTTTGGAGTTCTTTTTATACTGAGAAATAAAATGAATTGATCCTATGCAAGAAGGAAGGAATAAGTTCTTATATTTGATAGCAGAGTAGGGTGACTATAGTTAGCAATAATGTATTGCATTTTTCAAAATAGCCAGGAGAGAAGATTTTAAATGTGCCCAACACATAGAAATGATAAACAATTGGGTGATGTATAACTTAAATACTTGACTTGATCATTACATAGTCTATGCATGTGGCAAAATTTCACAGGTACCCCATAAATATGTAGAAATATAATGTATCGAAAAATTTTAATTTATCTTTAGACTATTGGAACTTTGTCACTAACATCAAATAGATTTTTTTAAGACATGAGTAAACAATTCTAAACAATGTGTCAATCTAGAGACCTCATAGCCACGAGTTGATAGTTGAATATATTAATAGTATTTAGAATAAAGTCTTGTTGTTTGAAGAAAATAAAGTTAAAATTGTGCTGTCTGAGGATTATGTTTTCCCAAATTTATATTCTAAATAGAGCATTGCTGGAATTTAAAAATTTTTGCATGTGCTTTATAGTGGTTGAAATTCATCTGTTTCTAATTGTCTTTATGGGAGCAAGGATCTATTTGAAGCATATAATTATCTTTGATAGGGAACTATATAGTCACTTTATTCTTAAATTAAAATTTCAGAAAATACATATTAAATTATTATAGTGCTGTTTTAACTGGACATGGCTTTATTAACTTTTTTTATTTTCTTTCTAAGGCAAAAAAATAATTCCATTAAAACTACAGGGAGGAAAGTAGGTAGGCAGAAGTAATTACAGAACTGGAACTTCTCCAGAACACTGGGGCTCACATCCTGATTATTAGAGCAGCATCTTTTACAGCCACAAGTGATTTCAGATGAGCCTAATTCATCAGTTCCTGCTTTCCCAAAAGGCCTCTTCTAATTCCTGCTGGAGCAATGGCCACCTATTAAGATAGGTGATAAATTTTCTTTTTGGTACAAATTAACTTCAAAATCCATATGGAGCTATACCTCTCATTGCTTAGAAAATATAAAAGCTTGTCAGTATGGAAGCATTCTATACTGTTGTCTGAGGACTGCCTAAGATAGTTACCCGCAGACAGATAGGGTTAGGAAGCCCTGGGAGAGTTGGGCTTTGACCCTTCCACTGCACTAAAGGAAAACAAAACAAAGGCATTGCCATTAGAACAAGGTGGTGAATTCTTTGGTTCAACCAAATTGTAACCCAAGGAAAGAAATTTTCAGTTATCTAGATTTCACTTACTAGGTTGTATCTTTACCATGTCTAAGAAGCTATAGTGTAGAAGTTAAAAAACATGTGCAAACCAGAAAGGTGACACTATGGAAAGAAAATCATTTATCTCAGTTTGTAAAAACTAACATTGAAACAAGAGGCAAAAATGTCACTATAGAACTCCTCCCCAACATATTATATATAAAATGATCAATAAATATTTATTAATTGAATGAATCATATGAATTATGACATGGGAATCTAAGTTTTCAGGATGGTATGCTAGGAACTTAGTTCAGAGAAGGAGACAAAATAATTTGAAGCGAATTGTAGTCACTAGAATATCATTAAGTTTCATAAAGGAAGTTAAATAGAAGTATATGCCATCAAGTTATTTCCCTAATTTGGAAATGTTGAGTTCTGAATAACAATTAGAAGAACTTGCTAAAAGTGACTCATTACCTTCACACTGAAAAAAATGAATGAATGAATGAATGAAATATATATTTACAAAATTACAAAGGAATAATATTCCTAAATTAACTACTATTCTCAAACTCCTACCTGGAAGATGCCAGGGAAATATAGTTTCCAAAAAAATCACTTAAACCTCAAAAACAAAAAAGGAAAAATGATCCTACCAATTTACACTTCTCTTACTAAATTAGGTTTTATGACTTAGTTCTGAATACATCAAATGAATTACGTCTTTGTACAAGTCACTCTATCCCAAGTGGCAATCCTCTACTTACCTGTATGCTGAGGAATATGAAGTAGCTGCTATAAAATTATAACAAGTATTTGTATCCAAGTCTCAGAGCAAACATTCAGTTGCAAATGATTATAGAATTTCACCAGGAAACATTCATCGGCTATGTTTTAGAATTTTCAAATTTCAAAGCATACATCTTTATGTAACAAGAAAGCTGTCAGTGCCAATCAGGACATCAAGCAAATTTTGGCACCAAACAGAACTCTGATTTTATTCCCAGGTGTGCCACTGGTTAAAAGAGTAATTTCTTATGCTATAAATTTTCTTAACTTACCCTGGTCATGTATCGTATTGTATTATGTTTTAACCTAAGTAAAATAGCCTTAATTTTGTCATGAGAAACAGGAAAAATATCAAAAGTTGGAGTTATTATGAGGAGTAAATAATACAATAAGTTTGATATAGGAAAGTGAACCCCCTAAGTAGGGTCCAGGCTGAAGGCCAAGTGGATTCTTGGTTTAATGCAGGAAAGGCAGAGCAGTAACTATCTCTCAGAGTAGCAGAGAGTAGCCCTTTGTGAATTTCTGAGGTCTTATTTTATACCTATTTAATTTTATGTTAAATGGAGGGAAGATTATTCATAAGATTTCTGGGAAAGGTGTGAGGAGCTCCCAGAACTGAGGGTCTCTCCTTTTTTTAAACCATGTATAGTAACTTCCAGGAGTGGCCATCGCATTTGTAAATAGTCATGGCACTGGTGGGAGTTTCTTTTAACATGCTAATATATTGTAAGCAGTGAGGGTAACCTAGGTCATTTTTCCTGGCCATCAGAGTTCTAGCTGGTTTGGGCCAGTTTCCCACTGTCTCTTGTTTTGTCAGAGACCTTGGTTTGTGTCTTATGGACTCCTTATTGAGCAATACCTATCTCAGTAAAATTAAATAACACAATAGGATTAAATAATACAATGTATAAATATTAGTTTCCTAATTCCTACCTCATGACCACCTCTGTATCACTGGTATCTGCCTTACAAATACCAAGAATATAAAAATAAATACTCCTAGAAATTAACGTGTGAATACACAATAGAAATGAAGCATGGAGTTCCTCCAACCAAGTAACTCATCCTGGAACCCAATCAAAGGAACAGAGTGAGGAACAAGAAAGTGTAGCTACCACATTTCTATTGAAGAGTGACAAGGAGATTATTGGTTAACCTTTTAGAATAAACTGACTTTATCTCCTTTGGCCTAAAATTCCATTTTATGACATAGATCACAGGAGGATCCATCAAAAGAGGTACACTGTTAAGCCAAGAATTTTATTGCTAAATGTAATTGTCACTTTCTTTTTTTCTGTTTTCTCTGTAATAGAATTTCACAAGAGATCATGCGATTTATTGCTGGATTATCTTTAATTTAAAAGCAAAACTGACTCCATATGGTATTATTTACAAACTGTGGATTTGAGGTCCAGGACTGGCATAAGACTAAAGAATAATCAACACAAAGCAAGAGGTGTTTTTATCATAACATTTATCACACTTTATTATACATAGTTATGCAGTAGGTTGGGCTAGGTCTAAATATCTTGAGTTTAAGGACCAGATTTTTCTATTTATTTTACTATTTATTTATGTGCCTATCACAATGTCAGGCAAGTAGAAAGTGTACAAGAAATATATGGCAAATTTAATTAAATTGAAAGATTAAAAATGATCCTTATAGGACATAGAGGAGGCTGGGTTCCTTTTTCATACAAATGTAGTTGAATTCAGATCTATTTGACTTACAGTTGTAGAATGTAGGGTACTTATCATGTGTTCTTACTAATAAATTATCCTAAAGGAAGCAACCCTGTGACTATCATATGCCACACAATTACTAAAGTACAGCCTCATGACTTTGTCTACTAAAGAAGTATCTCGGTCCCTGCTGCTTGAAAAGCATTGGCAATAGAAAAATATTTCTCAGTCTTACATGTTAAATCTCATAGTCATATGGGATAAAGGCAATAAAATACTATATTTTGAGTTAAAAAAATAAATGGCAATGGCTTCATTTTGGTTAAAGAAGGTAATCATACATGGTAGTATGTGCATTTTTTAAAAATCTGGAGGCCAATAACCAGACAGTTACAGGGGTTTCCTTTAGATAGTAGAAAAACTGAGAGAATTTTACTTTCTTTATTGTGTAGTTCTGCAATGTTTGAATTTTTTAAATGCACATGTGTTACTTTTCCAACAGAAAAAGCAATAAAGATAAAATTTAAAAGTAAAAAAAAGAAGATATTTGACGTCATGGCCTTAGATGTATTTCAGATACAAGTAACTTCAGGATTTTGTTAGGAAACCAAGTTTTTATGATTATCAACATGGCATTTCAAAATCTTTTGTAGAACATGCATCAGTGTAAAAGAAAAAGGAGATGAGAGAGCCACATGCCCACTTCATGAGTGCCTCATACTCTGAATAGGATGTCTCAGAAAGATATTTCATGCAGGTGCAAACTGGTAAATTTTAAAAACTTAAATGAAGCTTTAATTTGCAAGCATATCAATTTGAGTACTAAGGAATCAGGATGTCAGATACTAATAGAGGTATTGTTGTTTTGAAATAGTATGATTCAAATAGAGTACCTGTAGCATTTTCTGCAAAAGGATTGAATTACATAATGAATATTCATTTTTCTTCAGAAAAAAATATATCCAAAGAACAATACTCTTAACAATCAAGTCTGCAGCGGTAAAAAGAAAAAAATTTAGATGAATGCCAATGTACTCAAAGAAATATATAACTTTCAAAATATATATTTTATAATATAAATAAAGAGGAAAAGAATGCAGATTTTTCCTACATTTTGTATTATCTCTAAATAAACTGAACTACTTAACAATTTTGTTTGTATTACTTTTCCTTTTTTAGCTTTTTATATTGCAATAACTGTAAATTCACGTGTAGTAATAAGAAATAATGCAGAAAGATCTCTGTACTCTTCATCCAATTTTCCCAAAATGGAAACTTCTTTCTTAACTATACTATAAGTCACAACAAGGATATTGGCATCTATAAAAACCTTTTGAGTTTATTAAGGTCCATATCTTTTACATGTGCTAATAGTGTGTGTGCATGTATATGCATCTTGTGTGATATGTGCTATTTTATCACGTTTACATTCATGTGACTACCATGTGAATAAGATACAGAACAGTTTCATCACAAGGATCCCACATGTTGCTCTTATAGCCACAGCCATCATCCTCTACCAACACCTCCAACCCTTCGCAACCAATAATTTATTCTCATCGCTGCTGTTTGAGTTTTTTTTTTTCCTTTTTCTTATTTTTTTTTTATTTCAGCGTATTATGGGGGTACAAATATTACGGTTATGTATATTGCCCATGCCCCCCTCCCCCCTTCATCGCTGCTGTTTTGTCATTTCAAGAATGCTATACAAATAGAATTACATTACATATAAACTTTTGAGATTGGTTTTACATACTCAACATAGTTTTTGAACCTAGATTCCATCTAATTTGTTGTGTGCATTACGAGTTTCTTTGATACTGAGTAGTATTGTATGGTGTGGAGGTACTAGAGATTTTTATAAATATTCACCTATCAAAGTTTTCCAGTTTATGGCTATTACAAACAAAGCTGCTATAAACGTGTGTGTTTAGGTTTTGTGTGAACATAAGAGTTTATTTATCAATAATAAATGCCCAACAGTGCAATTGTTGGATCATGTGGAAAGTGATGGGGGACATAATTTTATGAGTTTATTTTCCACCTGTATATCCTTTTCATTGAAAAGTATAATCATTTATTTTGCTCATTTTCTTTTTCAGTGAACAATCAAGTGAGATAACACTACCTTCAGACCAGCCAAATTGTGCTCATTTTCTTATTGGATTTTTGTGGGTTTTTCACACAAAAGTTTTGAGAGATATTTATATTAGATATATTCTAAATACAAGTTCTTTGTTGGATACAGTCATGTGCTGTGTAATGACATTTCTTTTTTTTTTATTTCAGAATATTATGAGGGTACAAACATTTTGGTTACATATAATGCCTTTGCCTCACCCAAGCCAGGGCTACAAGCATGCCCTTCCCCTATACAGTGCACTCCGCATCCGTTAGTTGTGAGTCTACCCCCTCTCCTACCTGACCAGCGCCCAGTGAATATTACTACCACGTGAGCACCTTAGTGTTGATCAGATAGTACCAATTTAATAGTGAGTACATATGGTGCTTGTTTTTCCATTCTTGTGGTACCTCACTTCAAAGGATGGCCTCAAGCTCTATCCAAGATAATATAAGAGGTGCTAGTTCATCATTGCTTTGTAGTTCAGTAGTATTCCATGGTATACATGTGCCGCATTTTATTAATCCGCTTATGTATTGATGTGCACTTGGGTTGTTTACACATCTTTGCAATTATGAATTATACTGCCATAAACATTCGAGTGCAGATGACTTTCTTATAGAATGGCTTTTTTTCCTTGGGTAGATGCCTAGTAGTGGGATTGCTAGATCAAATGGCATTTCTATTTTAGCTCTTAGAGGTATCTCCAAATTACTTTCCCAGGGTTTGTACTAATTTGCAGTCTCACCAGCAGTGTAAGAGTGTTCCTGTTTTGGGACTTTTTGATAAAGACCATTCTCCCTAGAGTTAAGTGATATCTCATCATGGTTTTAATTTGTATTACCCTAATGGTTAGAGATATTGAGCACTTTTTATATGTTTGTTGGCCATTATTCTGTCTTCTTTTGAAAAGTTTCTGTTCATGTCCTTTCCCCATTTATTGATCGGGTTGTTTGATTTTTCCTTGTTAATTTTCTTAAGTTCTATATAGATTCTTGTTACCAGTCCTTTATCGGATATGTAGAATGCAAGTATTTTCTCTGATTCTGTAGGTTATCTATTTGCTCTAATGATAGTTTCCTTGGCTGTGCAAAAGCTTTTTAATTTGATCAAGTCCCATTTATTTATTTTTGTTACTGCTCTGATTGCTTTAGGGGAGTTCTTCATATATTCTTTGCCTAGGCCAATGTACATAAGTTTTTTCCCAACATTTTCTTCTAGAATTCTTGTAGTTTCATGCCTTAGGTTTAAGTCAGTTATCCATCATGACATTTTGGTCAACAGAAGACTGCATATACGATGGTGGTCCCATAAGATTATAATGAAGCTGAATAATTCCTATCATCTTTGACTTCTTGATGGTCCTGACTCTGTGTATAGCTAAATTAATGTGTGTTTGTGTCTTAGTTTTTAAAAAAATTTTTTAAAGTAAAAAAATAAATAATTTTAAAAACAGAAAAAAGCTTATAGAATACTGATATAAAGAAAATATTTTGTATAGCTATACAATATATTTGTTTTTTATTTTTTATCTTATATGTTTAGCTTTTTATTTTATTTTTTTTAATTACAGAATTTTACAGGGGTAGGTACATACATTTTGGTTACATATTTTGCTTTTGTACAGTTTTAGTCAAAGTTGTAAGTGTTTCCTGCAGTCAGTTAGCATGCCTTGTACCCATTAGGTGTATTTTCTTTTCTTTTTTTTTTATTTCAGCAAATTATGGGGTTACAAATGTTTAGGTTACATATACTGCCTTTGCCCCACCCAAGTCAGAGCTTCAAGCCTGTCCATCCCCCAGACAGTGCATAGTCCACCCATTAGTTGTGAGTATACCCATACCCTCCTTCTCCCTCCCACCTGCCCTACACCCAGTGAATGTTACTACTATATGTGCACGTAAGTGTTGGTCAGTTAAGTCTTGTATTTTCATTCAGTTCTATGTAGTTTTGAAAATTTCTTTGGAATATCCATTTTGACTTGTGAATTATTTTTAGAAGTGTATTGCTTATTTTCCAAACATTTTGACACTTTCCTATTGTCTTTGTCATTGTTTACTAGCTTGATTGCACTGTGGCCAGATAACACAAACTATGTAATTTCAAATCATTGGAATTTGTTGAGCTTTCATTTGTGCTTTAAATGTGTCCTATCTTGTATACCTTTCGTGAACACATAAGATGTATCTGTTGTTGAGTATACTTTAAATGTTTATTAGATCCTATTGGTTAATGGTGTTTATTTCATCCTTGTTTATATTCACTCTATTTTTATCAACTATTGAGAGAGGGGTATTGACATCTCCAAATGTTATTCTGGATTTGTCTATTTCTCCTTTCCGTTTATATGTTTTTGCTTCACATACTATATTTTGTGTGTCTATTGTTCAGTGCACACACATTTAAGATTGCTATACCTCATTGGTGAACTGACCCATTTATCTTTATAAAACGTACCTCTCTAGTCTTAGTAATTTTCTTTGCACTGAAGTGAACTTTATCACAAATTAACATAACCATTCTTGTTTACTTCTGTTTGTGTGGCATATCTTTTCTCAACATTTATTTTCACCCTACCTACACTATTATGTTTGAAATGAGTTTCTTGTATACAGCAATACATGTATTGGATCAAATGTGTTTTGTTTTTTTTCCCTACCAGTTCATGTCTGTCTTTTAACTGGTATATTTAGAAAAATAACATTTAATGTTATCATTTATATTTTAAGATTTAATTTTTATTATATATAGTTAAGGTGTACAACATGAGTATTTATTATTTTGTTTTGTTTTATTTTTTGGAGACAGTGTCTTGCCCTGTCACCCAGTCTGGAAGGCAGTGGCCTCAACCCCTGGGCTCAAGCGATGCTCCTGCTTCAGCCTCCTGAGTAGCTGGGGCTACTGTAGGGCATGTGCCAACATGCCTGGCTAATTTTTTTATTTTTGTAAAGATAAGATCTCACTGTGTTGCCCATGCTAACATGAGGTTTTGAGATACACACACACACACACACACACACACACACACACTGAGTGAAATGATTTCTACAGTCAAGCAAATTATCCTTTGGATCAAATTCCAGGGTGACCTTTGGTTTTCTTTCTGTTAAAAGCATCTAATATCTACTTGTTTAGGTATTTTTTCAGTATAAAATACAATATTTTTAACTATAATTCTCATGCTGTACATTATGTACTTCTTTATCCTACATAACTGCAAATTTGTACATTTTGACCTAAACTTTTTGAGCGTACATATGTTTTTAATACTCTTGGTATATCCTTAGGAGTGAAATTTCTGGGTCTTATGCTAACTTTAACCATGTGTTTGGGAAATGCCAATTGTTTACTACAGTCCTGCAATATTTTATATTCCCACCGGCAATCTGAGAGGGTTCCAATTTCTCCACAACCTTGCCAAGAATTTTTATTATCATTATTTTTCATACCCATCCTAGTGAGTGTGAAGTGGTTTCTAGTTATGAATTTGATTTGCATTTGCTTAATGACTTATGATGCTGAGCATCTTTTCCTGTCCTTACTGAGAAGGCTGGGTATTAATTCTTCTTTAAATGTGTAGTAGAATTCACCAGTGATGCCATCTGGTGCTGAGTTTTTCTTTGTTGACAAATTTTTGATAACTAACTTAATTTCTTGTGATAAATACATTGCATATTTCTATTTGAGTAAGTTTTAATGGTTTATGTGTTTGTGTATGGAATTTGTCCGTTTCACCTAAGTTTCTAATTTTTTGCTATACAATTGTTAATAGTATTCTCCTATAATCTGTTTCTGTGAGGTCAGTGGTAATGTTCCCATTTTCATTCTTAAATTTAGTAATTTGATTCTTCTATCTTTTTTTCTTGATCAGTCTAGTTAAATATTTGTCCATTTTGCTGATCTCTTAAACCAACTCTTAAAAAATATTTAATCAGCCAGCAATCATATAAAAAAGTGCTCAACATCTCTAATCATTAGAGAAATGCAAATCA
>CAUYPO010091051.1:0-16642 GCA_963574435.1 Cheirogaleus major | reverse complement strand
ATCCCCCTCCACAGGGACTGTACCTTTTGTACTCCCACCGGCAGTTTATAAAAATGCCTGGCTCTTGGGTGTACTTTTTAAGTTCTGGACAATGAACTTGTCAATAAGATATGAAGATTAGTAAGGATACAAAGAGCTAAGATTTGTTGAGTACTTACTTTATAATATGTCTGTAACTATAGTGAGCAAAGGCAGCAAATACATTATCTTATTAAAACCTCACAGTAACTTAGTAGCTACTCTTATTATCTCCTGATTTATAGAGAATAAGACCAAGAAAGTCATGGAAAAGTTACTAGCTCAAGGTCATAGAATTTCAAACCCAGGACAGAGTAATAATTGAACCTGTGGAGCCATCCCAAATACTACCCTCCTTTTCAGTATACTTATGTCTCCAGATCAAGCTAAAAGCAGTTTTACTGGTGTGTTATAAACTATCTAACATTGGCACACAGTGAAATCTCCAAGTTTACATATACTTGATGAGTATCCCAAATCTGAAAATCTAATATCCAAAATGCTCCAAAATCTGAAACTTTTTGAGCACTGACATAGTACTCAAAGGAAATGCTCATTGGAGCATTTACTCCAATGCAAATATTCCAAAAATTCAAAAAGAACTGAACAGTTTTGTTCCCCAGCATTTTGGATAAGGATATTCAACCTGTAGTACCAAATGCTTCCAGGCACAATCTCACAAGACTAGGTGAGGGAGTAGCTGGGGAATTTCTGTGGATAATTACAACGGACCACAGATGAGTGAACATAATCCAGCACATGTGTCTACAGTGACAGCCACTGACCAACATAGTTAAGAAGGGGATCTAGGTGTTAGCAGAGACGGATCCCATAAGACACTGAAGAGAAGCAGCACTGCACTGTTGGATTTAGTGTCCAAAGGCACAAATTTTAATTTAGTTTAGTTTTTATTAATTTTGATTTTGAAGCTTTTTATTCATGGGATAGAGCCAGAAACTCTTTTTTCAAGACTCAAATATTCTTTATTCTCTTGAAAGGCCTGTAAGCCTATGCACAGCACCTACGGTACATACAACGCAATAATGATAATGCCTATTCTATGCCTTTATGGGGCTGCTGTGCGGGTAAGTGAAATGAAGAGGAAAAAGGACCTCCAAACTCTAGAGTGAAGAATAAGTATAAGTATTGGTTATCAGGAATGTATTGCTATGTATAGAAAAAGCAAAAAGCAATCTACTATTGGCACCACAGATGATAATACTATATACTGTGTGTGTGTGTGTATATATATGCACATATACATATGCATTATCTTATTTTTAATGGAACAAGTGCCTCTAGAATCCTTGATACTATATATTAATAATTATTTATTAATATATGATATATGAGTTATATATAATTAATAAGTAATATATGTATATGTACACAGTGTAGTATTATATATAAACACATTGTCCTACTTTTATGGAACACCTGTGTAATCTTGTTTGCCGTGTTTCTTGAAGAAGATGTTTCAGTAGCGTGTAGTTGTTAAGAGTTTAGTTCTAAGGCCGGTGCAGTGGCTCACACCTATAATCCTAGCACTCTGGGAGGCCTAGGTGAGAGAATTGCTTGAGCTTAGGAGTTCAACACCAGCCTGAGCAAGAGGGAGATCCTAGCTTTACTAAAAATAGAAAAATTAGCCGGGGGCCCTGAAGTGTGCCTGTAGTCCCAGCTACTTGGGAGGCTGAGACAGGAGGATGGCCTGAGTGCAGGAGTTTGAGATTGCAGTGAGCTAGTGAGGTATGATGATGCCACTGCAATCTACACAGGGACAGAGCAAAATTCTCTCTCTCTCAAAAAAAAAAGAGTTTAGTTCTAGATTCTGACTGCCTGGGTTTGAATCCTGACTCTCCTACTTAGCAGTTGTGCAACCTTGGGCAAATTAACTGACTTCTCTGTGCCTCTCTTTCTTCATTAAATATTGGAATGACAATAATCATTATGATTAAATTATATAAAACACAGCAAGGTCTTAGGACAATGTATAGCACATTGTATGCACTCAATAAACGATGATAGAACCTGTAATAGTAGCAATAGTCATATTGGGGGATAAAAGGAGGCTGAGAATGATTCTGGACATGAGAGTTTGCTGTAAAGCAAAGGAAACTGGGGCATTGCTCAGCTTCCAGCAGTGGTCATACATGTGGCCCTCAGCTAGGAAACGTCTTTCACATACAAGTTCAGCATGGGAAGAACACAAGCATGTGGCGCAGGTTCGGCTTAGACAGCCCTTGGGTCTTGGTGGAGCTGTGTGACCCTGGAGGACTACCTCTGGGGTCTGACTGCCCAATGTCCCCACGTGCTGGGTTCCTCCTCCGTCGGGAGCTTTGTCCATTTCCATCACTTGTTCGAACAGAAGTTCATTTCAGACCCGAGTGAGACCACCACCTGCTCTGTTTCTTGCCGTGGCAAGTCGTATCTTTCCCACTTACTTTAAAGTGCTTTGAAGTTTGATCCCGAGAGTATGTTGTTCTCTATTGCTTGGTCTCTAAATCAAGGTTTTCAGCATGTAGTTTGGGGCAAGAACCCCTTGGCTTTGAGAACAAGACAACATGTTACTTAGCCCAGCACAGACCTTAAATAGAACTTTTATGCCAAATTACCCCTATTTCTCATTCTATTTTTTTCATAAATATGTATTAAGTATCTATCACATGAGAGGCACTATTGTCCTAGGAGATGTGAAGGATACAAAAAAAATCATCATATATTCTGTCTCACTAGGCTAATCAGTTTAAAACACAATGCTGTGAATAGCAGGAGTATAATTGTGTCAAATGGTGTATTTCTTATGTTTGTCAAACTGTTACTTTATCATTATGTGCATCAGAGATTTAAGAGGCATTTTTCCTGAGTCCACTGTGATAAATGCTGTGCCTAGCTGGCCCCACAGAAAGCTCAGCGGTGATCAGATTTTAAGCCAATGGGCTGTGATTCCTATACCAAGTCCTGGCTCTGTGTCAGTCAGTGGCCTGTGCTGTCTCCACAAAGCAGCACATCTGTGCTCTTCCTGTGCTTCTGGGCACTGCTAAGAGTACCCAGATCATGACTCACAGCTCTGGGGACTTTCCTACTTCAAACCAGTGGGAGTGAAAAGCTATCTTAGGAAACTGAAGGGACAGTGTACCATTAGTTGAGTTCCTGTGGTCTTCTCACTCAATGTGCTTAGATAAAGTAGATTAAAGGAAATGAGACTTATTATACAACCATTGCAACCTATCTAATATCCACTTTGATACCATAAACCGTTGTGACCATTTTAGAATCTTGCTGAACTTTATGATATAATCAGACTCATTTGCAGCAGCTGTTCTCCTGATAATATAGGAATCAAATACTAATAGTATCAAGTACTGATGATATTGAATGTTTTACTGATGTTAAAAATAGCCAATACATAATGCCTCAAGAGTTTGATATTATTCTTAAAATTTTCCCACTTACAAAAATGTAAGATTAACAGAATAGTCGCTGTGATCCTTATAAAGTGCAAATATTTCATTAACAAAATGACATCCAAGGCAGTGAGATGCACACAATGTGACTGAGGGAAGAAACAGTATGAAACCACAAGATTTAAACAAAACAAAAAAGCTACCTAGCAGGAAAACAAACAAAACCCCATAATTGATAGTGTAACACCAGTAGATTTATGAATTGAAACATTTAAAGGCTGGGCACAGTGGCTCATGCCTGTCATCCCAGCACTTTGAGAGGCAAGGCAAGAGGATTGCTTGAGGCCAGGAGTTCAAGACCAGCCTGGGCAAAATAGTGAGACCTCATCTCCACAAAAAATGTTTAAAGATTAATCAGGATGCCTGTACCCCAGCTACTCCAGAGGCTGAGGCAGGAGGCTTGCTTGAGCCCTGGAGTTTGAGGTTGCACTAAGCTATGGTCATACTACTTCCCTCCAGTCTGGCTGACAAATCGAGGCCCTATCTCTAAAAAAATTAAGAAAAGAAAAGAAAAAGAAAATATTTACAGTGCTAGGGCAATGTAAGTCAGGCGTCAATCTTTCTAATGTATTTGGAATTGGCCAGGTCCTTAAAAAAACTCTGCCTATTATATTAATATATTATTTAAATATATTAATAATATATTGTTGGCCAGGCACAGTGGCTCATGCCTGTAATCCTAGCACTCTGGGAGGCCAAGGCTGGAAGATTGCTTGAGATCAGGCATTCGAAAGCAGCCTGAGCAACAGTGAGACTCTGTCTCTACTAAAAATAGAAAAATTTGCTGGGTGTGGTGGTGTGCACCTGTAGTCCCAGCTACTCAGCAGGCTGAGACAGGAGGATTACTTGTGCCCAGAAGTTTGAGGTTGCAGTGAGCTACAATGATGCCACTGTACTCTACCCAGGGTGACAGAGTGCGACTCTATCTCAACAACAACAACAAAATATATATATATATATAATTAATATATTAATGTTAAACATTTTTAAAAGAGCAAAATTATAGGTATAGGAAAGTAGCCCCAGGAGCAAAGTGTGGCTACCTTTACCTAATAAACTAAACATATTTTTAGAAGGCAAACAAGAGGCAAGTCTCCAGATGGAGATTTTTCCAGGGTTCTGCAACTCCTGCATTTTATATTATTGGAGTATGAGTCTTAACATCAGGAAGAAGTGAAATTTCTTGACCAGCCTTTCCTTCTTTCTTGCTCATTCACTATCCCTGCAAATACACAAAACATACACATGCAAAATTTTAAAACAATAATCAAAAGGACAGGGTATCACTGTTGCTGACTGGGTAATCAGGTACATTCTGAGGTCCATTTTGTGATAGTCCAACTTTGTCCCTGGGAAAAGATCATGAAAGACATGTGAACTAGTTTCAGATATGTAAAAGTATAACTGAAAAAATTGTATTGAGCAGGCACTGTTTGGGTTCTGGATTCCAAGATGGTTAGGACATGAGTTCTGATTTCTTGGGGAGACAGAAATTTATAATTAGTGAGCAAGAAGGGTGAGAGGCAGCCTCGAAGGGCTAAGAAAGCACAGGCCAGTGTGGGTAACCCAGGAAGGCTTCAGAGGAGAGGGGAGAGAAGACCTGAAGCATGGGTAGGAGGAGTTGGCCGGGTAAAGAAAGGGAAGGTAGAAACTACAGGCAGAGGAGCCGCACGTGTCAACTCAGGGAAGTAGGAAAATGCACTTGTTTGAGAAAGGAGCAAAGGTGTATGGGGAGAGAATAGGAAGAGGCAGAAGATAAAGGCCTAACCTGTAAAACTCCCAACAAGGAATTTGGACATCATCCTTTAGGAAGTGAGGAGCCGTTGAAGATCTTTAAGCCAGTGAACAAAATGATCGAGTTTGTCTCTTCAAAATATAACTCAGAGAGTAGATAGTTCAAAGAGCATGTTAGAAAAAGGGTTTGGATGAGAGGCCGAAAACCCAGTGATTATTAAGAAAGGCCTGCCAAGCCCAAGGCCATCTGTGGAATGAGGCAATTGGATTAATGGAATTGATGACTACTTAAATGTAGATTCCTCACTCAGAGGGTTGCTAAAATAAAAAAATAAATAAATGTAGATACAAGGGAGAGGAATGTGGGTTTACAAATTGGATATTGCCAATTTCTTTCTTTTTGAAGGTCAGAACTCAATGTAAGCGGATTACATTATGAGTGAGTTGGGTTAAAATGTTACAAAGTTGTTAGCAAATAGCCAATTGCAAGGTGGAGACAGTGGCTGTCTGCTGGGGGGACTTCCCACTGAGGCACATCCCTGGCAGCATCCCTGGTCCCCAGGAGGTTGGCCACAGTCACTGAACAAATGAATGAGTTGGCCCCGTCAGTGAGATGAGACTCTGAAGACTGCCACAAAGATGGAATTCATATTCACTGACAAAAATAGGACAGACAACCAGACTCTTGACTAGTTGTGTGTATGAAACTTTCTAGAATATTTGGCTATTTCACATATCTTCTATTGGAGTGATTTCTGTGATTATTGTACACACTTCCCTACTTCATTCCAAACCCTGCTCTAATGGGAGCCAGGAAAAGTATGTGTTTTCTGATGTCACCCAACACATCTTATGTCAGACAATAAAGTCAGAAAATTTGCTGTGCTTAAAAAAATTAAATATATCATGAAATTGAAATTACAAGTGGGAAATTTAATATTTGGTAAAGATTAGAATTATTTTGTCCACCCCCAAATAAATTCATATGTACAAATATATGACAGAGAGACTTCTTCAGTAATTCAAAGACCAAGCTCATCATGTAAGAACATGGTATCTTTCCAATTACCTCATTTCATATGGTTGACTATAACAGCATAATTTAAGTTAATAATCCATGGAAATTTATATAAAAGTCATAATGTGTGACTTAGTCAGACATAAAATAAGAGAACTCATATAGAAATTCAGGCAATATCTTCAATATAATTCACATAAGTCTCGATTTTATTTATATAACGCCAGGACACTACACATAAATAAGAGATTGAAAACTTAAAGAAGAGAAACAAAAGCAAAATGATCAGCCAAGGATGAGTTAAGTCAAGATGGAAAGTCCAACATGTCTTTTAACCTTTAGATAAACAAAGAAGGAATGGGGAGATCAAAGTGTTCAAGTACAAGAAAGGATCTCATCTGGATAGCAATAAATACAGAGTATCAATTCATTCATTGGAGTGGATTATAAAGAATATAAAACATTATATATTAGAAAAAAGATTCATCTTTTAGTAAACTTCATTTTTTCCTTAATATATACAAAAAATTATTACGCAAATTTTTTTGGGGGGGCGTGATGTCCAAAGAAAAAAGTCTCCACAATACCCATCCACAGTGTCTAAATTTCTTGTGTAGCTCTCCAGATATCTTCTATACACATACACAAATGGAATCATAATATACATTTTATATATATATACACACAAAATTATTCTAATCTGTTCTGCAACTTGCTCTTTTTTCTTCTTCTTATATCTTGCTCTTTTTTCTTCTTCTTATATCTTTAGCATCTGTCTAGATTAGTATACATAAAGTTAGATTATATATAAAGTTAGATAAAGTGTTAGATTATTAGAATTGTTATAACACAAAGATGCATGCTATGTGCAAGAAATAAAAAAATAAGCTTTAGAAGATTTTCAGGGAAAAGAAATTAGTTGTAAAATGACTAGAGGATTTGAAAAAGAAACAAAATTCTAGAAATTAAAAAAATAATTGAAATTAAAAACTCAATGGACAGAAAAATATCAAAGAGATGTTAATATATATGGATGGTAGGATGAAGAAAATAAAATGTGCAGTAAATCAGAGTTCCTAAAAGAGAGTAGAGAGAAAATAAAACAGCATATATCAGAAGTGATAAAAGGCAGATACCAATCCACGTTCAGGAAACTAAACAAATCCCAAACAAAGGAAAATCAAAGACTGGAGTAATCATAGTGATCTTCAAAGGAATTGGAGGGAAAAAGACAAACTAACTTCAGAAGACAGTACTTGCAATGTACTAAAAGAAAATAACTGCCAATATACAAGGTCTCATCTGAAGAAAATATTTTTCCAAAATGAAGACAAAATAAAGATACTTACAAACAAAGACTGCAGACCACCACTAAAGGGATTTACAAATGATATATTTTGGGTAGAAGAAAAGTGATCCCTGATAGAAGATCTGAGATGCAGAAAGAATGAAGAGCAAAGAAAGTGGTAAATATATAGGTAAGGATTCATGGGCATTGATGGTGTAAAACAAGGATAATAACATCTTGTGAATTTTTGTTTTAAGAAGATAATTAAAAATACATAACAGCAGTAGCATCAATCAGGAGGAGGATAAATGGAGTTAGAGTGTTTTAAGTATCTTGTATTTTCTAAGAAGAGTTTAAAGGTATCGATTAAGTCTAGATATTAATAAGTTAAATATGTGTGTTATAATTTCTAGACTAATCACTAAATGAAAGAAAAAGAATGAATTACTCCAAACTAGTGGAGAGATACTTATGCCTAAGGGAGATAAGAATACTCATATGAAATATTTAATTTAAAAATAATTAAGCAGATGGGTCAAATCAGAAACAAATAATAGGATAGTGGATTGAAATTTAAATATATTACTGAAGTATATTAATATAAATTAACTAAATGTTCCAATCAAAAGATGTTGATGTCATTGTGGATTTTTTAAAAAACAACCTTATGATGCTTACAAGAGATATATCTTAAATAAGGACCAGAAAGGCTGAAAGCGATAATTAAGAGGAAAAAAATACTATGTATATAAGTCAGAGTAAATAGGTTATGCTCCAGTAAGAAAACCAAAATATCAGTGACTTAAAACAACAAAGGTTTATGTTTTGTTCATACTACATGTCCACTGAGGGTCTCTTCTGCTCCTCATCCTCACTCCAGCTTCCAGACTATAAGGATTAGAATGTTTTCTGGTTTCTATTGCTGCATTACAAATTACCCTGAAACTTAGCAACTTAAAACAACATTTTATTTTGCTCACAATTTTGTGGGTCAGTAATTCAGGAAAGGCTTAGCTGGGCAGTTTTCCCTTGGGATCTGTCATGCACCTGCATTCAGACATCGGCTGGGGTTGCAGTTATCTGAAGACCCAGCTGGGCTGGGTGTCCAAGGTGGCCCACTGGCATGGCTGCCATTTGATGCAGGCTGTCAGCTAGGTGCTCAGTTGAGGCTATGGACCAGAAGGCCTACACGTGGCCTCTCCAGCATGGTGATTTTCTTCTATGATGGCTGCCTTATGAGGTATTTTTCTAACTTGGCAACTGGCATCCTAGCAGGACCAGGTGGAAGCGTTTCTTGCCCTAGCCTTGGAAGTTACCCACTCTCTCTCTCCCACTGCATTCTATTGATTACAAGCAAGTCACTAAGTTTTGTCCAGATTCAAAGGGAAGGGATTTAGTCCTCACCTCTCAATGGGAGGACTGCCAGAGACTTTGCAGATATGTTTTAAATTGCCACAAAAAGGTAGAAATAAAATTGACATTCTTCGCACATGATATAATTGTGTACATATAAACCCCAAGGAATCTACAGATAAATTATCAAAATTTGTTAGAAATTTTAGAAAGGTTGCTAGATACAAAATCAATAAATAAACAAATTACAACTTGTATTTATCAACGACAAATAGAAGATGAAATAAGAAAGAGCATAAAAACTACAAAGTACCTTAAAAATCTATAATAAGCTTGAATAAGACTTCTCTAGAGAAAATTACAAAACTTTATTGAGAAACATTTTTTAAAAAGTAAATACTTTATGGATTTGAAGACTCAAAATAACAAATTATAAAGGTGCCAATTCACTTAAAATTTATCTGTAAATTCAATGCAATCTCAATCAAAATCCTAACAGTTTTCTTGTTGTTATATTTTAGTTTTTGCAAAGCACCAAAGACAGCCAAGACACTCCTGAAAAAGGGCGAGATGGGAGGATTTGCCCTATCAAACATCAAGACTTATAATTAGCCTATAGTAATAAGACATGTGGTGTTGGCACAAGGACAGGGCAATGGCCCAACAGAACAGACTAGAGAGCACAGAAATAGTCCCAGGCACATATGGAAGTTTGAGAGGCAGCTTTGCAGATCAGTGGAGAAGGGACAATGTTTCAGTAGATGGTGCTGGCCCAAAGAGGTATTTATTTGGAAAAAATAAAATAAAACTGGACTGTACCTTTGTATTAGGGTTCTCTAGAGAAACAGAAACAATAGGAAAGATATTGATAGATAGATTGGTTATAAGGAATTGGCTCAGACAATTGTGGAGGCCGAGAATTCCTAAGATCTACAGGCAGTAAGCTAGGGACCCAAGAGAGCTGATGGTATAAGTTTCAGTTTGAAGGCCTGAAGGTTCAAGATCCACAAAGAGCCAATATTTCAGGCCAAGTCCAAAGGCTGGAAAAAACCAATGTCCCATCTTAACCAGCCAGACAGAAGTTCCCTCATATTTGGCCTCTTGTTCTATTCAGGTCTTCAGTTGATTACATAAGGCCCATCCACATTAGAGAGGACAATTGCTTTACTTAGTCTTCTGATTCAGATGTTACTCTCATCCAGAAACACCCTCACAGACACACCCAGAATAATGTTTGGCCAAATGTCTGGACACCACATGGCCCAGCAAGTTGACACATGAAATTAACCATCACAACCTTATACTCTGGCCCTCCTAATCAATTCTAGATGGATAAGACCTAAATGTGAATGGCCAAACAATAAAACTTCCAAAAACGATATAGGGGTAGGTTTCTGAAATAAAATACCAAGAGCACCAAAAGTAGAGAAAAAGGTTGTGACATCTGACTATTGTGTTCAAACTTTGCAGTTCTCAAAAAAGGAAATCAAAATGTCAAAAAACTGCAAAAAAGTACTTATATTATTAGTAATCCAAAATAAGTAAAACTGCAGTGATATACCATTACACATCTACCAGGTTAGCAAAATTTGTAAAGTATAACAATATCCAATGTTGGCAAAGACGTGGAGCAAGAGGAATTCTCATACACTGTTGTGGGAGTGTATATTGATACAAGCATTTGTTTGAAAATTATTTGGCATTAGAAAGAAACTCATAATGTGCAACTTAGAAATTCCCTAGAAAAGTCTTTTACTTGTGTGCTGGAATACATAGACAAGGATGTTCATGGTGGCATTGTTCAAATATCAAAGAAACAACCTAAATATCCACCTATAGTAAAATGTGTTTTTATTGTATATTTCCGTGCAATGAAATTTTGGTATTTTCATATAGCAACAAAAATTGACAAGTTGTGTCTACTATTAATAACAGTATACATGAATCTACCCCACAAGGTTAAGCAGAAGAAGCAAAACACTAAAGAATACACGTATGTAGTATGCTTCCAATAATATAAAGTTCAACAATAGGTGTAATTAAGCTATATTGTTTAGGAATGCATGCAGAAATGGTAAAACTATTTTTTAAAAGACAAGAAAATAATGACAAACATCAGGAGAGTGGTTACTTCTGGTGTGAGGAGGAGTGTGTAACAGGGAAGCGATGTAGAGGGGTTGTAAACTGCAGGCTTCGGGGGTGCTGATGGCATGGTATATCTTGGCTTGGATGCTGGCTACAGGAAGTTCATTTTGCAATTATTCTTTAAGAATACAGCAGAGAGAGAAGGAATGCCCTGCAACCAAATATCACAAGACAAACTACTGTATGTTTCTTCAAATTATAAAAACTACCCTCCTCTCCCTCTTCCTCCTCAAGATTCTGACGTGCTCACCTGTTGCAGAATCACCTGGATGGTGTGGTGGACTGTCGTGTATAGGAGGACAGGAGATAGAGGGCGATAAGGAAGCATACATGTGTCGCAGTCCCTCCCTTCTACCCTGTGGATCTGTCCTGGGGGACAGAAAGTGAAGGAAAACTGACAAAACACTAGACAAACCCACTTGCGTGTTTGCATGCTTGGAACCGGGTCGGTGTCTTCCCTGAGTTATGAAGCCTCAGAACTTCTCCAATCTGTTCTTCTCAAGAGCATATTTAACCTAAAGTGTTAGTAACGACACACCAGAAACTATTGATAAAAGATTACTAGCACTAATAAAATATTAGGGCTATTTTTTATGAGACCACGTAATTCTTGCAGAGTTAAATTGTTAACAGCTTTATTGAGGTAGAATTCACATACCATAAAATTCACTCAAAGTGTACAATTTCAGGCCAGGCATGGTGGCTCATGCCTGTAATCCCAGCACTTTGGGAGGCCGAGGCGGGAGGATTGCTTGAGATCAGGAGTTTGAGATCAGCCTGGGCAAGAGCCAGACCCCGTCTCTACAAAAAATAGAAAAATTAGCCGGGCATGGTGGTAAGTGCCTGTAGTCCCAGCTACTCGGAGGCCGAGGCAGGAAGATGGCCTGAGTGCAGGAATTTGAGGTTGCTGTGAGCTATGAGGGTGCCACTACACTCTAGCCTGGGAGACAGAGCGAGACTGTCTTAAAATAAAATAAAGTAGTGTACAATTCAGTGTCTTTTAGTGTGTTCACAGTGGTGTACAACCATCTCCACAGTCTAAGCTTCAAACATTTTAATTTCACTAATTAGGAGTCACACTCCACCCCCTACCCCCAAATCTAGGCAACCACAATCTTTCCGTCCCTCTGAATTAAAATTTATGCTTTTGAGCCAGGCCCAGTGGTTCCTGTCTTTAGTCCTAGCTACTCAGAGGCTGAGGCAGAAGGATGACTTAATGCTAGGAGTTTAATACCAGCCTGGGCAACACAGCAAGACCCCATTTCTAAAAAAAAATGTTTTTTAATTTAAAAAAAATTTATGCTTTTGCTAGTTAAAACACTTAAGCTTTATTTTATTCCCCCCGCCCTCCGCCAGGCTTAACTGCTTTAAAGCAAACTATTTTCTATTGTGAATGCTTCAAGTTACGGGAAATCTAATCTCCTAGAAAATAATTTGCTTATTTAGCCTATGATTGCTTTCTGTTTGGGACATTGTGTGAACGGTGCCCCCTAAAGAACTTCACACACAGAAGCAGCCTCATCCCAGTGAGCTTCACCTGAGGCAGTCTCTCCTTCCCACCACGACCCTCCCACCTGACCCCCAAAGGTACACACAGCCTCTCAACAGGATGTGAGGACATTAACTGCCAATCAGCTGCACAGAGGTCTCGGCCACCAAAGCAAATAGGTGGAATGCGTCCATTCCTGATACAATCTCCTGAATGGTAGCAGAATGTGACAGTCACGAGGCATAAATGTCTAGAGCTAGATTTCTGCGAAGGGAGATGTGGAGCCTGCGCGGGAGACAGGAATGAAAGCCTGCGTCCCCTTAGACCAGTGGCTGGCAGAGTCACCGTGTGAACGCGGCAGGGGCGCGGGGCACGGGCACTCCGTTGGATTCAAGGCCTCATGACTTGGGTTTTTCCCTCGTGCGTATTCTGCGTGTAGTATAGGTAGACTTTGCTTCTGGAAACATCTGCGGGAGACCATTATTTTGGGTTTTTAGGACAGGGAGGGGAGGCATTGGAGGAATGCCTGGGCGGGTCTTTGTGGTCTGTTTCTTGGAGTTTAGATGATTTTGTTCTTGAGGTCTCCTCAGAGGTACATGGCCTAAATCCGATGTAATATGACCAATCCTTCCCTTTAAACAGAATAAATTTCCATTTAAAAGGGGGGTGCGGTGTTCTTTATCTGTCAGTTTCTCAAAAGTCTTTATCATCACTTTTGAGAACATCTTGAAAAAGTAAACTCTTTCTGTGGGGCGGAACAGGCTTTTCCCTTCTAAGAAGGGGACGTCTTAAAGTCTGTGGGATTTAGGCGGCAAGTTTGCTCCAAGAGCGCCGCGCAGCTCGGCGAATGTCACCGCAGGAGCGAGCCGCCGCGGGCCGAGCTGCGGGCTGCGACACCGCGACCTCCCGGAGGCCGCCCAGCGCCGGCGGTTTCCTGGAGTGCTCCCGCTCCGTCGCCGCGCGGTGGCTGAGGAAAATCCCTGCCACCTCAGCGCGACAGCTGCCAGCAGGGGACCCAGACCCGCGCTCGGCGCCACAGTGGACTGACGAGGCGGCGGTGGCGGCGCTCGGCGGCGCTCGGCGGCGGTGGCAGGCCCGGGCGCGCAAACAGGCGGTTCGCGCCCAGGTCACAGACGCCCATTGTGTCCCGGCGGGAGGCTGACACACGCGGATCGCACGGACCGGCAGTCGGACGGGCTCATGGTATGCGTCATGAGAAAGGTGGAGCAGAGGTGACTCAGGCAAAGGCTGGTTTCCCCTAACACAGACATTTTATTAATCTCATCGCCAATGCTGTCACTCACCCAGAAAGGTCCTAAATGTGCCTTACTTCCGCTTCTGGAGCGGTGGAATGCGGCGCCCTGTCTGCATGGAGCCGAGGCCCGCGAGGAGGAGGAGGAGGAGGAGGAGGAGGCGGGAGGAAAAGTACCAGAGCCACCCAGCCGCGGAGGAACGCGGGCGCCCTGAAGACTCCGCCTGCTGGGACGCCAGGAGAAACGCCTTCTCCCCTAGGGACTTCTCCTTTTCACCCAGCCTTGGAGAACCTCAGGGATGAGAGGCTGTGAGCAGAATTTAGGAACCCCTTATGTCGCTGAACTCGTGTGTAGGATCCCTTACGTAGGGACACAGAAGAGTTGGAGCTGGTATAGATAAGAATAGCTATTAATTGCAATGCATGACATTAACTACAATGAATCAACGAGTAACAACAGTTTGAGGCATTTACTTTGTTTCAGGCCCTGCACTAGGACCTTTTCTCCTCTAATCCTCTCAGCGCCTCTGTCAGAGCAGTACTTTCAAGCAGGTCCATGTTACACCAGGACACTGGGCCTTGGAGATGAAGCACCCAAGATCACCCAGCTAATGTGAGGCAAAGCCAGGACTGAAGTGCCTGTGTGGTCCTAAACTGTAAGCTGAGGCTGGAAAAGATGACCTCACCCATGCTTTCAAAAGTGAGTATCTTTCCACTAGCCAGGTTAGGATTGCCTCAGGCAAGTAAGGAATTGAGGAAGGATGAGGAAACCACCTGGCTGCTGCCTGCCCTGGACTGGGGCAGTGTAGTGGCAGTGCTGGACTCTCCCCAGGATCTGATCCCAACCCCCAGGCACAGGCTGGGTGACGGGGCCTGGACTTGTGGCCACACGAAAGCTGAATTCAGGACAGTCTCTCCTCTCCCTCCTCCCTGCAGAGCCCATCTTTGGGAGAATAATTTGTCCGTGATTCCCAGCCAAAGCATGAATCACAAAGTACAGTTTAATTATAGATTCAACAGGAACACACACATACACACACACACCCAACATACACACACAATATACACGTGCACATCAGAGGGTGCACAGGTACCCTCTGTTGGCAAAGAACCAGCCTAGGTCCCTTTTTTCTGTTATACGTTAGATCTCTAAAGTTCACTTATTTTTAAGGTGAACCGTAGCCTGCGTCAGAATCGCCGGAAGGACCTGTTAAAACACAGCTCGCCAGGCCCCACCCCCAGAGTTTCTGATCCAGTAGGTTGGGGTGGAACGCGCAAGTTCCCAGGTGCCGCTGACACTGCTGGCCGGGAGACCACCCTTTGCAAACTACTACTATTTTAAGGTGTGGAAGCTTTAACTTTGTCTCTTTTTAAAATTTCTGGGCACTTATCACTGCCTGTTTAAATGTGATAACAGCTGTTCTCAAGGATTTTCATCCTTACCACCGGTATTGGTTTCCTATTGCGGTTGTAACAAATTATACTCACAAATTGAGTGGCTTAAAACAACACAAATCATCTTACAGTTCTGGAGGTCAGAAGTCTAAAATGGGGCAGCTGGGCTGTGCTTCTCTATGGAAGTTATAGGGGAGAATCCATTTCCTTGCCTTTCCCAGTTTCTGGAGGCTACCTGTATTCCTTGACTTGTGGCCCTTTCCTCTGTCTTCGAAGCCAGCAACAGTGTGGCATCTTCACACCACCCTCTCTGCAAACACACACGCCCCTCTGCTTCCATCATCACATCTTCTTTGTCTCTGGCCCTCCTGCCTCCCTCTTACAAAGACCCTTGTGATTACATTGGGCCCATTCAGATAATCCAGGATAATCTTTCCATTTTAAGATGCATAATCACATCTGCCAAGTCCTTTTTGCCATGTAAGGTAACATATTCACAGATTTTAAAGATTAGGCTGTGGGCATCTTTAGGAACCACCCACTACCCATCCTACCACTCATTTAAACTTCAGTAGGTGGCCGAGCATGGTGGTATATGCCTGTAGTCCCAGCTAGTCAGAAGGCTGAGGCAGGTGGACGCTTGAGCCCAGAAGTTTGAGACTGTAGTGCACTATGATCGCACCTGTGAATAGCCACTGCACCCCAGTCTGGGCAACATAGTGAGACCCCATGTCTAAAAAATTAGAGCCCTAGTCCCTGCACTTCTGAGTTAAGAGCCTTCAGTGTCCCCACTAAACTAGCTGAAGGCCAGCACTCAGCCCTGCTCAGCCCCTAGCATTGCCCTCTGAACCTGCCAGCAGGTCACTGGGAAAGACGCAGAAAGAAGAACTGTGCCATTTGAGATTTCTGGTTATTACCTTCAGAACTTTTCTGAGCTGAAGGCCCAACCTCAAGGCTGTGAACTTTCTGTTAGTGAGTGTGTTCGTGTCCTAGGGTACCATAACAAAGTACCATAGATGGGTTGGCTTAACACAGAAATGTATTTGCTCACAGTTTTGGTGGCTAGAAGTCCAAGATCAAGGTGTCGGCAAGGTTATTTCTTCTGAAGCTTTTCCCCTTGGTTTGCAGGTGGCCACCTCCTCTCTGTGTCCTCATTTTGTCTGTGCATGTGAGTACCTGGTGGCTCTCTTCTTATAACAGCCAGTCATATTGGGTTAGGGCACACCCTAATGATCTAATTTGAACTTAATCAACTCTTTAAAATCACTTATCTCCACCTGTAGTCCCAGCTACTTGGGAGACTGAGGGAGAAAGACCGCTTAAGCCCAGGAGTTCAAGTCCAGCCTGGGCAAGATAGCAAGACCTCATCTCAAAAAACAAAAAAGTCTATCTCCAAACACAGTTACATTCTGAGGTACTGAGAGTTAGGACTTCAACATATGAATTTGGAGGGAAATACAATGTAGCCATGAAAGTGGGCTAGGAC
>CAUYPO010091048.1:0-33582 GCA_963574435.1 Cheirogaleus major | reverse complement strand
TTTCTCATCCCACCTTTAGTTCCACCAGACATCACATCTTCTGAAGAAAAATAATGCAAGCCAAGGTATCACCCTCTAGTTCTAGACAAATCAGCACACAGACGAAAATTCACAGAACTGTTCAATGGCCCAATTCGTGAGGATAAAACAATGAAAAAAGCCAAATACACACTGCTTCCGTGAATAATCTCAAGACTGCAACAAGCCATGTTTGAAAGGAGGAAACTCCAAAAAGGAAAATAATAGAATAAGAGTGTTCATAAGACACCCTAGGACATAGCCAACCTTGGCTACCCAACTAAGAGAAGCGTATAATAAGCTGAATGTCTGTAATCCTAGCACTCTGGGAGGCCAAAGCGGGAGGATCGCTGGAGCTCAAGAGTTTGAAACCAGCCTGAGCAAGAGCGAGACCCTGTCTCTACTAAAAATAGAAAGAAATTAATTGGCCAACTAAAAATATATAGAAAAAATTAGCCGGGTATGGTGGCGTATGGTGGCGCATGCCTGTAGTCCCAGCTACTCGGGAGGCTGAGGCAGGAGGATTGAGCCCAGGTGTTTGAGGTTGCTGTGAGCTAGGCTGACGCCATGGCACTCACTCTAGCCTGGGCAACAGAGTGAGACTCTCAAAAAAAGACTTAATTAGAGGACTTTTTTACAACTGTTAGCAAGGGGGAATCACTAATAGCTGGAGTCACTGAGAGATTAGGGTGTAAGCCAGGTTTTATGTGCTGGCTGCCACTTTGTCATCAGAAGGAGAGAGACTGCTTGAGAATGGAGTCACACAAATGAAGAGTCAGAAGGCAAAAGAGTCCTGATGACATCATTTGAGCCCCTTGATACCAGCAACCTGGATTGTTCAGGTTTGTGAGCTGATACATTCCTGTTTACTTAAGCCAGTCTGAATTGGAGTTTCTATAACTTGCTACTAGTAATGTCTTTACTGTAACAATTTCCTCCTCTGTAAGTGCTCACAAACCTTTCTCCCAGTCAACATTTATTTTCTTGAAAATAAGGGATGTAAGATGACCTCTAGTTTCTTTGTACTACCCTGCTTCTCAACAATTCCTTAAACAACACCAAAAGTGGCTTCATGTGCACTCTGGCAGTTCCTTGAGCTCCCTGTGATGTAACTCACCAGGCCTTGAAAGAGTAGAGCCAGGGTCTCAAGAAAGGTGCGTGGCAGTTCCATCTTAACCAGTGGGTTCTCCTTCCCCACCCTACCTCCGTCTAAATATCCTTTGCCTAATAAACAAGGAAGTAAGCACTAAGCACATTTACCTCCTGCATAAGTTACTCTTCTATCATTAGTCAGCCTTCAAGCAGTAGGCACTTTGTTGTTCTTCCTGTAAGAACACAACTACAAAGCCTTTTCTAGGTTTCCACAACCTATTAATAGTTATCATTTGGAAAGTTTTCACAGAGTTCCTCAGGCCTAAAGTCATAGCATTATTGTATCCACCTCTTTTATCCTCCATACCCTGGAAACTCCCATCTGAATTTAGAGAACCTGCCCATTTGTCTTGAACACCAGTTATCACCTAAAATGATTAGGGATTAAAAGAAAGACAACAGATAATTGACATTTATTGTGGATCAATTATAGACCTAACTTGGTGCCTGATGATTGTTTTGGTTTTTTTAACACAATGGGCCCCTCTCCTCCATATACACCCCAGGCTAATTCCAATAATTTAAGGCCCAAATGGTGATTCTTTACTTCAGGCTAGGCCTACCATAATCTTCTCAAAATTTCTGAAAGTGTCATGTAATTCGAGCTTCTGTTCTTTGGCATGCGCTGCTCTATCTTTCCCTCATTCCTCATGCTTGGTGAACTTCAAATTCCAACTCAAGTGTCACCTCTGAAAGAACGATGTTGATAGCGTAATAACAGAAAAATTATTTAACCCATAGTAAAATCAATCATATGAGCTCTCTCTCTGCTCTTGAGAGCAGGAGCACATGCTGAGGTTCTCCCCTCCCTCCCTCCCTCCCTCCGCATTGACAGGCACCCTGCCAGGCTCTGTTTTCACATCTAAAAAGAGCCCAGCGGACAGAAAGGAAGTGTAAAACTTTCTCTTTACAATCACCTGAAACTGCCTTTTAGAATTTGCTTTTACAACCCTGAGGAGTTCCTGAGTGGACTTGAGCAGGCAGCAGGGGTGCAAGGTACAGGCCTCAGTTCCTGACAAGCCTCAGTTCCTGACCGAGAAACTGTATCTCAAGAGCAGAATAAATGACAAGATCACAATTAAGTGATAAGTCTGTTTCCCAAGGAAAGGCAGCCACTTTGCTAACAAAAAAGAAACAGATACAACAATTCACAGTAACTTGTTAATTGGCTACAGCCATAAATGTTCTTCATTCCCTTTACAACCCCTAAACAGAACGTCTGAACACCTGCTTCTCTCTGCCAACATTATCTCCCTCTTTTTCACTTCCGGGTTGGCCCTTTTTCACCTGGAAAAGTAAAATAAACCTTTTCTTCTTCCAATTCTTATCTTTGCCTGGAAAATTTTTTCTCTACCGGCTTTGTGAGCTCCTCGTAAGTCTCCACCCTAACAACCTCCTCTGTGAAGTTTCCCTTACGGGTCCAGGCACCAACTCATTCACACAACACAGCAGTTCTCTTCTGGCACATTCTAGACATGCAACAAATGTTGTTTAAAGCAATTATAGTACTTGTGAATATCTGAGTATTTACTATGTGCCAGACTCTGTACTAAGTGCTTTATATCTGGGTATTTAATTCTAACTACCTTGATAGGCAGGTAATATATAATTCGCATTTTTAGGTTAGATGAGACTTGCTCCTGGCCACACAGCTAGTGAGACTTGGAGCTGGGATTAAAAATCAAGTCTGACTCCTGGCTCATTATTTTAACAACCTGAAGATGCTGCTTCCCACTTACCACATTAAATCCTAACTGTTTACCTGTCAAATCTCCTCCACTATACGGCAAGCTCTTCACCATGACTGTTCAGTCTCCAAATCCACATTAGAGTGTTTATCAAGTTAATAATGTGAATGAGGTCAAATGGATCTATCTTTTGTCTCCTCAGGACTTGCAGTTTTACATCCTGAAGTTATATAAACATAACCCTTAAAAATAACACCTAACCAAACTATAAACCTAAAAATGGTAAATTTTATATTTCACCACACTCACGAAATGAAAGGGCCAAGAAAAAATACCTATAATAACACCTGAAATAACACCTAAAAAATAAGCAAACGATAGTGCAAGGGTTCCTAGAGGAAAGAGTCCAAGACACTTGGTTAAAAAACAGCAGTGATAAGATAGGAACAGGAAGAGGAAGGGAGACCCAGCTGGAACACCCAATACAAAAGGACTGGTCATTCTCCAGGGTAACTATTAATAATTATTATAGTTCCCTATCTTTGGCACCTTATCTCAGTCTATCCTCACAAAGCCCTAAGAACTGTGTGGCTCGAAGAAGTTAATTGAAGTGCTCAAAGTTATAGCTAAAGAGTTGCACAGTCAGAATCTGAAACTAAGTTCTACCAGACCTTTTCACCAAGTGTGACATCAACATGAATGTCAAAGATTATACCTTTTACCAGTCTGGAATCTCAGAGACAGAAAAAATCTCATCTCTCATCTTACCTAACTCCCAGTTTATAGATGAGGTAACAGAAGGCTGGGGGAAGTTGGTTGCTTAAGGTTGCACATGGATGATTAGTGGTATTATTTGCACCTCCAGATTTCTACTGATTTCTGTGCCGTGGATGGGGTTGGAATATATGATCTTGAATCTTCCCTCCAGCTTTCCAATTCTAAAATGCAGAAAATCCCTCTCGTCGGGCCAGGTGTGGTGGCTCACGCCTATAATCCTAGCACTCTGGGAGGCCGAGGCAGGAGGATCACTTGAGGTCAGGAGTTCAAGACCAGCCTGAACAAGAGGGAGACCCCCATCTCTACTAAACAAATAGAAAAAATTAGCTAGCCAACTAAAAATAGAAAAGAAAAAAACGTAGCCAGGCGTAGTGGCACATGCCTGTAGTTCCAGCTGCTTGGGAAACTGAGGCAGGAGGATTACTTGAGCCCAGGAGTTTGAGGTTGCTATGAGCTGACGCCATGGCACTCTAGTCTGGACAACACAGTGAGACTCTGTCTCAAAAAAAAAAAAAAAAAATTCCCTCTGATCTTAAAATTTGGGTGGGGTCCAGGCCTGCCTGAAAGTCACTGACCTTCTGGCTTCCAGGCTTGGCAAGTGAAGAGCAGTTGTGTCAGTGCTCACCTTTCCCCCACATACCGGCTCAGCTCACACAGGCTGACGGGAGGAAGAATGTCCCAGGCTTTTTCTTTCTCTCTCCCTCCTGCCAAATTTAGATAATCTCATTTCAGTCTGTCTTAGATGTCTGCACAAGATGTAATTTCACAAGAATCGCCCTTGGATGATGTTCCTGAGAGGGTAGGGGTGGGCAGTGATGATGTTGGGTTAAGTGGTCCTGGATGTGAAGAAAAAGAGCAACACAGCTGTTGGGGTGAGGCCTGTGACACAATGTTTGTTCTATTCAGGGGCAGGGAGGAACTGCAGGCTTCTGGCCCCTAGACTGGGGGATCCCTAATGGCCATTTGGTAAGAAAGAAGGGTCTTTGAGACAAATTTGTAACTTGGCTCCAGGAACTTCGTAGTTAGTTTAGGTTTGGTTTTAGAGGGTGAAGAAAATTTATTAATGTTTTTTGGAGACGGCGTCTAGCTCTGTGGCACAGGCTGGAGTGCAGTGGCACGATCACAGTTCACCGTAGCCCAGAACTCCTGGGCTCGAGCAATCCTCCTGCCTCAGCCTCTCGAGTAGCCAGGACTACAGGGGTGAGCCACCACTCCCAGCCAGAGGGTGAAGAAAATTTCTAACATAGGAGAAGACGACCTGGCCACTTAAATGAAGGATGAGAGTTCAAAGACTAGGAAAACTGGAAGCCAGATATAAGAAGGTACTAGGTGAGGGAAAGGGTGAGGAAGATTTATTGGGGCTATTTTCATATGGGAAGTAGATTTTGGGTGAAGTGTTTCAAAAGGTTGGGGGGCAGCCTATGGTGAAAGGGAACAGAAAGAATTTGGTGGCTCTGGATCTAATTTGAATAAGATGGCGTTTAGGAGGGGTACTGAGGGTGGGCTGAAGTTACAAAGGGTAATGTGGGTGAGGAAGGATATTTTAGGGGGAGGAACCTGTTGAGGAGAGTTTGGTGGGAGTGAAAAGTCTCCAGGTGAAGACTGGACTCAGAAGATTTAAAAAAGGACACGGGGAGGGTAAGGGTGAACACCTGATGGGTGCTAAAGAGCAGAGTACTGCAGGAAAGCGGGGTGGGGCTGAGGGTGCTGAGTAACAGGGGTGGAGAAGGTGGTGCTGGGAGATGTTGAAGGAGGGTAACTATCATGTGTCAGGAATTAGCCTACCCACATTCTGGGCAGGAATGCGGGGCAGTCATTAAAGTACTTCAGGGGACCCCTGTTGGAGGGGTTAGGGTAGTGTTGGACATTTTTCAGGGAGAAATGTAAAGGATTCAGGATATTTGGTTGGAAGTTAGGTCAATGGAGAGAGAATTTGAGAAGTTTTCAAGATGGGGAATCAGAGAGCAACGGGGGGTTCTGGCAGAGAATTTGAGGGTTCCGTGCCTGGAGATTCTGAAAGTCACAGGACTTCCAGATTAGGGGATGTGGCAGCCTCCAAGGTAAGGGCTTGGGGGCGGCAGCAAGTTCAGTAGCAGAATCATGAGTGACTGGAGTGGCGCCGATCCTGGGATGGCAGCGGGCAGCGGGACGGGAGGCCGGGCTCACCTGGGCAGGCTGTCCTGGTAGTGCATGGTGGGCACGATGCTGTGCTGCAGGTACTGGCCGGGCCCGGCGCTGAGGGGCCGACAGGGAGCTCCCAGGCCTAGGGCAGGGCCCCGGGGCCAGGCGCGCAGCAGCAGGCGGGGCACCATAGTCCGGGGAGGCTGCGGCGGTGAGAACGCGGCGGGCGGGGGAGTTCTGGCGTACAAAGGCAAGTCCGCCGCCTCCCGGCAGCGGTCACTGCGTCAGGACGCGGAGCCCAGTCGGACTCCTGCTGTGGGCCACTTCCGGCCCGCGCGCGGCCGCTGGCCCCGCCCCTGAACAGGACAGGCCCCGCCCCGCCAGGCCCCGCCCCGCCCCGGCCGGTCCCGCCCACCGCCGCGCCGGAAGGGGCTCCGCCTGCCGACGGCTGTCTGCCCGCCCATCCCGGGGAGGCGGGAAACGGAGCTTTGGAGCCGTCCGCTTCGCCTTTTTTGGAGTAAGATAGAAACTGGGGCAGAAGAAAAAGAAAAGCTGCGAAATGTTTTGGGGATCTGATAAACCTAAATTTGATTCAGGCTCCGTCTCTGCGAGACTATGGACTAAATATTTTTCTCACCTAAGAAACAGAGATCATGAACGTTCAACGCACCTCCCACTCCTGGATATGAAATAAGATAACCTAGTATGTAAAGTGCCTGTGACAGGTAAGCAGGAAACGGGGCCGGTTGTTTTTGTTCAGAAATCCGTAACGTTCGCCCAGCTGAAGAAGTTTGAAGTAAAATGATTCTTAACACTGCACAGCCGCCCTGCCAGCTCAGCTGAGAGGATATTAGAAAAAAGTTGAGCAGGGGCTGGAAACCATGGAGTCTCCCGCTGACCACCTCTTCTGTGCATACGTCCCTTTAAAGCAGAATCCCCTCTGCTTGAACATCCTTTCTCAACTTGAACATTTCCAAACACAGGAAGCTCACTGCTAAGAGGAAACCCTTGTCCTCTGACTATAAAGAGTCTCCCATTCTCTGCTGACCGACCGCAGGAGGCTACCTGTCACCACAAAAAATCCCCACTGAGGTTCCTTCCGACTCTTGACTTTAAGATTCTACGACTTGAACATAGATCCATCATTCCTCATCCATCACAAATCAACAACAGAACAGCCTACTACACCCCCATCCCTGATCTCAGCAGTAGCTAAAGGATTAAGTAGGCTTTGCTGCCATTTTACAGAAGAAGAGAGGGACATATACAAAGACATAGAATGATGCTGCCTGGGTAGAGGCGCAACAGAATTCCATTCTGGGAACACAGCCTTGCCTTACCTCCAGTTCTCAGGCAAGGCTTTGTGGGTTTGAAGCAGCCAAGTATATTCTGTCCCATAACAGGCTGAGCAGAACCAGAAGCTGGAGCACACCAGAAAGAGCACTGGACTGGCAGTCAGGAGACCTGAATTTTAGTCTTAGCTCTCTCCTTATCTACTTAGGTGGCCTCTGATTGAACAGGAAAGTCAGTGACCAGCTCTGGCACTCACTCAATGGTGATTACAAATGCTTATGAACTATGCATGAAATTCAAAAGCACTCAATATCTAATCCTCTTCCTTTGAGGAGAGAGAAGACTCAACTGGCCCAAGTCCAAAACATCAGGGTCATTGGTCTGTAGTATATAGGGCCAGAGGGAGAATACAAGATCCTTTCTGAAAAAAATCAATCACCTCCAAAATCCTGACAGTTTTCAGATCATTGAAACATGAGACAAATACCCAGATCTGTGCAGCGGTAAGGGGATCAAAGGACCAGGAAGAAATAGTGGACCAAGTAGGAGAGCAGTGGCTCAATCCTAGAAACAGTGGGCCAAGGGTAAGTGCCCATCCAATCCAACAGCTAAAAGAGGGGCTCACAAGCCTTCTGTGGATGCATGGCCAGTAGGAGTGTATCTAATCCTTTAGGCTTGTGTCCAAGGCCTTCTGAATTCTGGCCCCCACTTGCTTCTCCAGCTCCTATGACATCACCTGAAGTACTCTATGCTGGAGTGACACTAAACTACTCCTCATTCCCATTCTTGAACTTACTCTATGCCTCATTTATTTATTTTTTCTTAGCTATTTCTATTGCCTGGAATGTACTATCCATGCATATCTGCCTAGTAAACTCATATTCAGCTTTCACACCCCATTTCAGAACGACCTCTATGAAGTCTTCCTCAATCCTTATCCTTCTTCCTCCCTATAACAACAAATCCCTCCCACTGTGATTTCACAGCACTTTTCACATTCTTTTGCTATTGTGTCTATAAAATACAACTATATTATGACTTATGTAATTATCATTTATTTATCAGTTCATCTCTCACAAACTTTGAAGTTCTATGAGGCAGGGACCTTATTTTCACTTATGTACCCAGGTGTCTAGCACAGGGCCTACTGTGGGTAAGTGCTTTGCTTCCTTTTCCTAGGGATGGCCTTGGGCCCTGGACCACATTAAGGAAACCATGAGCTGGGAGTCCAGAAAGACCATATTTTGCTGTGTTAAGAGTCAAGAAAGTTCCTCTACTTAGAGAAAAATCCTGAAGAATAAATTGTTTGTGTTGAAGTAATCCCCAGATTTCTGTTTTAAATTCACTATGAAAAAGCAGAACATGGTGGCCAGGTTAAAGCAATATTCACATTAAAATCAAAGTTCTTAAAAACAATGGACTTTAACTGGATAGCAGAAGAATTCACATTTCAACAAAAAAGAGATCCAGTTGGTTAAGTATGACCAAAGACAACAAATGTGAACACCCAAATATTCATAGAAATGACAGGAACTAGTAGCGAGAGTTGGCCTGGCAATGCCAAGTTCTCAGGTTCTGCTGTGTCTTTCCTGGATGAAATATTGCTTAATATAAGAAAATTCATAGGCAAAACCAGTGCTTAAAAAGCACTACTGATTTAATGGGATTTGTTATAATGAACTTTAAGCCTTTAAAAACAAATTGAGTATGTGAGAAAGCATTTAAATGCAAAAAAGCAAAACCAAAGTATAAAAGATGCTCTCCTGCCCCATAAAGGAACTTTTAAAACTTACTTGTGTGCTCAAGTAGAAATTGGACTGAAGAAAGAGATAAAAAAATAAATAAAACTTACTGTGGATACACTAAATATTTGATTAAACCAATCAATGAGGAGTTCATGGTATGTGAAAAAAAATCTGTTCCTTTTAACTTTATACCTACTCTGCTGTTTACTTTTTGAAGCATTTCCCAGAACTATTGGAGAAAAAGAACCAATGGCCAGAGCATAAACAGCTTATTGCATGAGAATCTACAGGTAGTGGAAATATAGTGTGCTTTTGAGGGATGCAGAGGACCAAATTTATGCATCTCAGACATGGGGCCTGGTCATCTGAGCTGGCAGGCTGTGGTTCCAGGATACAACGGAGAGTGGGGGTTGGAAAGGAGGTGGCCACTTCACCCACAGCTAACACCTCCTGAGGAAGGGCCCTGGACAGGGTAGGCCCTTGCCACTCTGGACCCCGGCAGTGGTTTCCTGACTTCTGCTGCACTTCCATGTGAATTTAGCTCTTCTGAAGTGAGGAAGGCTAAGTTCAACTCCACTACCTTCCAAGTGTTGCTGTTTTCACTGTAGATTTTTCTGGTGGGGGCAGGCCTCACCCACCTAAAGCCCCAAGTCAGCAGCTGGGTAGGAAGAGAGAGGGCAACTTTCAAACCTCTAAAATAACAGCCTGGTCCAGCTTCCTAGGCGTGATGGAATTATAATATTAATAAAAGACCATTTTCCATTGGAAGCTTCGTTTCCCCACTGGGTCCTTAGGTCCCAGTTTTCTTTGTGCACCTTTGCCAATTTCAGTGAGAGAAAGGAACTTAATGAGTGTCTGTCTGTGTGTGTGTGTGTGTGTGTGTGTGTGTGTTCTGGTTTAATAAAAGCTTCACAAAATCCAGCCACACAGAAACCTCAGTCAGATTTTTTTTTAAGATTGTAGGAGAAATGGGCAAATGATGTCAAAAGGAGATTATGTCAGGAATGTGATATTTCAAAAAACCCACACAACTTCCAGCTCTGTAGTAAGATCAGTGCTTCTCAGTGGTGACCCAGAGGCAGTGCAAATCTCCCATCAAAGATGATGAGTATCTGCAGACAGGCCAATAGAATCATGGGCTTTAGAGCAATTTCAGTCTGAAATAAAAGAGGTGCTGGTCAATCTAAACATTCCAATTATTTGCAGTTCACAGAGCTAATGGAGAAAGGGACAGATTGGTGGAGAGACAGGATGGGTGGACAGGATGGCAGGTGGGGAGGGACATGACACGGACAGGTGGAGTTGCCACATAGGAGGGAAACGGTGGAGATGTTAAGTAAATAGATACATGTAGATAGGAGAGAGGGACAAGATGATTATTCAGCCTCTTCACATATTGAAAAGGGGTGAAGTCTGCCCTCCAGGGACCCTAGCTGCCTGACTGAGATGCCTTTTTCTCCACTCCTGAAGAAGACTCCTTGGAGGACAAGGGCTCAGCCCAGCTGTGAGCCTAGTTGAGGATGAGGAGCTGGGCTGAGGTCTCTGTGCCATTTCCCTCACTCCCACCCGCTCCATGTTCCCTGGCCCATTTTGGCCAGGGTCTAACTGACAATGAGCTTGTTTATTTAAAACAGCAAGGACCTTGTCCAAGCACTCTCTATGCCTTGGGTGAATTCCTGGATGTTCCTGCTGGAGCAACAGGTGACATTAAAGTTAGGTGTCTATAACAAAAGTGAAAATAAATAAATGGTTAACTAAAACGTTTTTCTACAGCAAAATAAAAAATCAGAGTTAATAGATAACCTACAGAAAGGGAGAAAATATTCAGAAACTATACATCTGACAAAGGACTAATATCCAGAATCTATAAGGAACTCAAATCAGCAAGAAAAAAACAATCCCATTAAAAAGTGGGCAAAAGACATAAACAGACATTTTTCAAAAGATATACAAATGGAAAAAAAAACATGAAAAAATGCTCAGCATTACTATTCATCAGGGAAATGCAAATTAAAACCACAATGAGATACTACCTTAACCCTGTCAGAATCCCTATTATTGTTATTAAAATAACAGTAGACGTGGGCTCAGAAGTGGTGAAAGGGAACACGTATACCTGTTGGCGGGAACATAATCTAGTACAACCTCTATGGAAAGCAGTATGGACATTCCTCAAAGAACTAAAAGTAGACCAGAAATCCCACTACTGGGCATCTACCCAAAGCGAAAGAAGTCATTTTATTAAAAAGACAGCTGCACCCGAATGTTTAGCACAGCACAATTCACAATTGCAACGATATGGAATCAACTTAAGGGCCCATCAAATGATGAGTGGATAAAGAAAATGTGATACACACACACACACACACACACACACACACACACACACACCATGGAGTAGTACTCAGCCATGAAAAGGAATGAAATAGTGTTTTTGCAGCAACTTGGATGGAACTGAAGGCCATTATCCTAAATAAAGTACCTCAGGAAAGGAAAAACAAACACCACATGTTCGTACTTATAAATGGGAGCTAAACAATTGGTATACATGGTCATACAGAGTGGTATAATGGACTTTGGAGACTGAGAAGAGGGGAGGGTCACGGGGTAAAGGCTCAAAATTATGTATTGGTTACAGTGTACACGATTTGTGTGATGGGTACTCTAAAAGCCCTGACTTTACCACTATACAATTCATCCAAGTAACAAAATGCCACTTGCACCTCCTAAATCTATTGGAATTTTAAAAAATAAATAAAGCTAGATGTCATCCTATACTGAATATGCAATTCCAAAGCCACCAGCACCCATAGCATTTTGGAGAGCTCCACCTCCCAGGTTGGGCTGGCAGCCCCCTGGTGGTGAGGATGTTGTGCTTTATCTGAAAGTAAGCTGAGTTAGAGAAGATGTCACGTAACCAGCTCCCACCAGGTGTGCTTGACCTCAGCCTCCACTCATGCTGTTCTCTCTGCCTGGAGTGCTGTCCCCCAGGACTCGGATGCTTTACTCACTCACCCCCTTGTACTCACCTTCTCCCCAGGCCTTCCCTGATCACCTTGTCTAAAATTGCAACCCTGCCCACATTCTCTATCCTCCTTCCCTGCCTTATTTTTCCCATTGCTCTTAACACCATTGGAAATACTGTATGTTTTATTACGTATATATTTGCTGCCTGTCTCCCCCCAGGAAAGTGAAGGCTTCCTGTGGGTAGTATCGTTGTTTTCTTGTCTTACATATCTCTAATGCCTAGAGCAGTGCCTGGCACAGAGTAGGCATTTGGGGCATTTAGTAAATATTTGCAGGATGAATGAATGAATGGGATATTTCTGCAACAGTCTGCTAACTAGTTCCCTTATTTCTAGTTGCTTCTCTCTTCTGGTCCAATATCCACACTGCTACTGGCAATCCTTTTTTTTTTTTTTTTTTGAGACAGAGTCTCACTCTGTTGCCTGGGCTAGAGTGCCATGATGTCAACCTAGCTCACAGCAACCTCAAACTCCTGGACTGAAGCGATCCTTCTGCCTCAGCCTCCCGAGTAGCTGGGACTACAGACATGCACCACCATGCCCGGCTAATTTTTTCTATATATATTTTTAGTTGGCCAATTTATTTCTTTCTATTTTTAGTAGAGACGGGATCTCACTCTTGCTCAGGCTGGTTTCAAACTCCTGACCTTGAGTGATCCTCCCACCTCGGCCTCCCAGAGTGCTAGGATTACAGGTGTGAGCCACCGTGCCCGGCCCTGGCAATCCTTCTAAACGCAGAGCTACCTGTCCTTCAGCGGCCTCCCCTCTACAGGAGAAAGGCTCCTTCCCGTGTCACTGTGTCCCTTCCCAACCTGGCCCTGGCACCCACACCCACACCCTCTCAGGGCCTAGGCTCCATCACACCTAGCCTTTCACAAATCCCCAGTGTCCTTCTCTGACTCTGTGGCATATCATGTTCTGCTCTCTATGCCTGGACCATCTCTTTGCCTTTTCTTTGCTGCTGCCCAGGCCTGTGCCTCCCTTTGGAAAACTATCTCAAAGCCCAGCTCACGTGTCACCTCCTCTGGGGTCCTGTTATACCCAGCCGTCCAGCATATACCCAGATCATGGCCCTTATGACATGGCATGGAGAGGACACATTTGGCCCAAAATGAAATTATGGGAACTTGAAATAGTACGATATGAGATACTAATAAAGTCTGACTTTATGTGTATGACTTTAAAATAATGCCAATTCTCACCAATTAAAAGAAATTAATCAAGAATCACATCATTTCAAAGCCAGCTAATTGCAAATGGCATTTACATTCTTGCCACATGGTGGTGCCACGTCAGCCAGTAAGCAGAAATCCCTGGCATGTCCTGTCCGTGTTGTCTGACCAGGCTGTTGTTTACACACACTGAGTGATTGCTGTGGCTTTTATCCAGTTTTTGAGTTTTAAAATCTCTTTAAACATCTTTTAACAATGTCATACAGACATTCCATGGCGGTGGCACTACTGAGAGTGTTGACAAACACGGCCGAAAATCAGTCCCAGTGGAAGGGAGCTCGGCTGTGACGCAGGCCCGAGATGTGCTTGCTCTGCTGCTCCGTGAGCCACAGCCCTCCGTAAAGCGTCAGCGATGTTACTGACAATATGGAAAGTGCGGTTGCAGTATGATGGTTCCCCAGAATGCATTGCCATGAGAAATATTCCCAAGGGAAAATGAGCACTGAACGATGTGCACTTTGATGCCTGCCCTGCTTGCTAAGGATTTGTTTTTAGCTGCGTTTTGTCTAGTAGTTAGGTCCATGAGCAAGCTAGGTTCAAATCCTGACTCCACCACTTCCTATCAGTGTGATCTTGGGCAAGTCATCAACATTCTGCATCTCATTTCCTTATCTGTAAAATGGGCACATAACAGGACCCAGCTCACAGGGCCGCTGTGCGAGAGCTGAGTGGAGGCAATCTATTAGGGGCTTAGCACAGCACCTGGGACAGAGTAACGTGCTCATTAGATGTTAACCAGCCTTCTCCTCTTCATCATCGTCATCCTCCCAGCTCAGAGCCGTGCCCACCCCAGGAGGTGGAGAGCTCCCATCACCACGTGCCTCCTTTCCCCTTGGTCCTTCCCCTTTCTGACACATGGCTAGTGTGCTTGTGCTTGTCTCTGAAAACCAATATGTTTTTGAGCTCTTTGCCAATCTTGTTTTGGAAATCTGTGGGGAAACTTTTGGGTTTTCCTGAAATAGTAGGAAAAACTATCACAGCTTTGGTGAATCAAGGCTGGCAAGATATTGGCAGAGCCTTCAGCAACCTGTCCCTCCCCTTTGCCATGTCCACCTGTCCTTCCCTGGGCTGCTGGGACAGCCTCCTCACGTCCCTGGAGCCTTCACAAGGGCCTGCTGCCTGAGACGTGCACCCCGTGAGCCAGGCCTGGAGTCTCTCCTGCATCTCCCCATCAAATCCCAGAGACCTGGGCTCCAGGGGAGGCTCCATGCTCCTGCCCCTCAGGAGGTGCTCTTGCCATCTTTGGAGAATAAGATATTTTGGGGACAAGTAAAAGGATGAAAAATGCTAGAAGGGGACTATAGGGACTGTTCTCCTCCTTCTCCTTGGTGTGGCATGTGGCTGGTAAGATTTGGGGTGGCCAGCTTTGAGGGCTGAGGGTGGGGGTTGCTTCTCATTGGAGACTCTGAGCTGGGATCACTAAAGCATCTGGGCAGGCCCGGAAGAGGCAGAGGGGGAATGCAGGGTTCTACAGAGAAATAGAACCAATGGGATTGTGTATCTGTAAAGAGCTTTATCATAAGGACTTGGCTCACTTACAATGGAGGCTGAGAAGTCTCCCTTCTTGCCATCTGCAGGCAGGAGACCCAGGAAAGCCAGTGGTGTCATTCAGCCCAAGTCTGGAGGCCTGAGAACCAGGAGGCTGATGGGTCTGAGGGTGGGAGAAGACCAATGTCCCAGCTGAAACAGGCAAGTGGAGAGCAAACTCACCCTTCTGCCTTTTTGTTTTATTTAGGCCCCCAAAGGATTGGCTGAGGCCCCCCCAACACTGGTGAGGGCCCTCTGCTTTGCCCAGTCCATGATTCAAATGCTAATCACATCCTGAAACACCCTCACAGACATGCCCAGAAATAATGTTGAGCCAAATATCTGGGCACCCTGTGATCCAGTCACATTGACACATGAATTTAACCATCATAAGGTTTGCTGCTTAGAGCTTTATCCCGGCCAAGGTTCAGAGATGGACCCTCTGTTCTGAGAGATTTTAGCTGCCAAACTGCATTTTTAAAACAATCTATTGTTTCCTTTCTCTACTAAACACATACACAGAGACACACACACACACACACTCTAACACAGATGAGTGTATAAATCAGAGAGGGGTGAAGGGAGGATTGTTGTGGTAAAAGGTGAGGCAGGAGACACACACCTTCCAGTGGTCTAAGGCAGCGGTCCCCAACCTTTTTGTCAACAAAGACTGGTTTCATGGAAGACAATTTTTCCACAGACCCGGAGCCAGGTGGGGAAGGTGGTTTCAGGACGATTTCCATTGCATTGCATTTATTACATTTGCAGCCGCTCCCCAGCGCTAGCGTCACCACCTCAGCTCCACCTCAGACCATCAGACATTAGATTCTCATAAGGAGCGCGCAACCTAGATCCCTCGCCTGCGCAGTTTCCAGTAGGGTTCACGCTCCTATGAGAATCTAATGCTGCCCCTGATCTGACAGGAGGTGGAGCTCAGGCGGTGATGCGAGCGATGGGGAGCGGCTGTAAATACTCACCTCCTGCTGCGAGGCCCAGTTCCCAACAGGCCACAAACTGGTACTGGTCCATGGCCCGGGAATTGGGGACTGCAGGTCCAGAGTTCAGAGGTACTGGCTTGGGTAATATTCTGAAAAGGGCCCTGGAGACTGGGGCAGTTGCTCTTAGCTCAGACACTAATTAGCTGTGTGACCTTAAGCAAGTCATTTCTTTCAACTTCAATTTGGAAACTGAGGGGGTCTGGCAGCAGCATCTCTGTGACCGCAGATGAGTTTTCTCCCCTCCTGTTGCTATTATGTCTCATGAGCCATGCTCAAGTTCCCGAGAGACACTGATCTTTCCCTCTCCCGTAGTTCCTTGCACAGGGTCCTGCACAAAGTAAATTCTTTTATTTATTTTTTTTGTTTTGAGACAGAGTCTCACTGCTTTGCCCGGGCTAGAGTGCCGTGGCGTCAGCCTAGCTCACAGCAACCTCAAATTCCTGGGCTCAAGCGATCCTTCTGCCTCAGCCTCCTAAGCAGCTGGGACTACAGGCACGCGCCACCATGCCCGGTTAATATTTTCTATATATTTTTAGTTGGCCAATCAATTTCTTTCTATTTTTAGTAGAGACGTGGTCTCCCTCTTGCTCAGGCTGGTTTCAAACTCCTGACCTTGAGTGATCCTCCCACCTCGGCCTCCCAGAGTGCTAGGATTACAGGCGTGAGCCACCTCGCCCAGCCTTGTTCTTAGTACATTATTTGTTACTGATGGAATGATAAAAGGAGCTGCCATTTCTGTAGCGTCTATCATGTGCCAAGTGTGCCAGGGACCTTTATGAACTTTATGCATAATTCTTACAATGCCTCAGGAGTAAAGATTTTTTTAAAAAAATTTCTCATACAGGAAATTGAGTCGATTACCTCTCTCAGTCAGTAGTTGACTATTATCACTGATCTATGCAATGCTCTTTTCTGGTTTTATTTCGCCTCCCCTCGATATTGTGATTTATAGTAAGAAATATATTTTTTGTCTTCACCCATGGTTCCTGGCAGAGAGCTCCTAAAACCCTTGGAATTTGCAATAGGGGTGCTAGGTACATCTTTTGTTCTAATATTTAGTCTTTGACCCCAGTTCCTAGCAAAGAACTCCTAATCCCTTGGAATTTCCCGGGTGATAGGAGTGTCTTTTGTTCTAATGAGGTGACTCTGGATGGATTCCTAGATGGGTCACCAGAGAAAGCAAGCTGTGATTAGAAGGTTGGAATTTTCAGCCTCAACCTCCATCCCCCAGGAGGAGGAGAGGGGCTGGAGTTTGAGTTAATCTACCATGCCTACACAATGAAGTTTCCATAAAAATCCCTGAACTGAGCCAAGCACAGTGGCTCACGCCTGTAATCCTACCACTTTGGGAGGCTGGGTGGGAGGATCACTTGAGGTCAGGAGTTGGATACCAGCAAGAAAACAGAAAAATTAGCCAGGCGTGGTGGCACATGCCTATATTCCCGGCTACTCAAGAGGCTGAAGCAGGAGGATTGCTTGAGCCCAGGAGTCTGAGGTTGCTGTGAGCTAGGCTGACACTACTGCACTCTAGCCCGGGCAACAGAGCAAGAGTCTGTCTCAAAAAAAAAAAAAAAATCCCTGAACTACAGGGTTCAAAGAGCTTCTGGATTGGTGAACAAAACACATCCACATGCCACAAAGGTGGTGCCCCACAACTTGATGGAGAAAGAAGCTACCGAGCTGGGGACCCTTCTGAACCTCACCCTATGTACCTCTTCATCTGACTATTCATTTGTATCCTTTAAAATATCCTTTGTAATAAATCAGCAATAATAAGTAAACTGTTTTCCTAGGTTCCGTGAGCCCCTCTGGCAAATTATTGAATCCAAGAAGGGAGTCATGGGAACCTGATTTGTAGCCAAGTTAGACAGAAGTTGTGGGTAACCTGAGCACCTACAGCTTGCAGTTGGCACCTGAAGTGGGAGACAGCTCGACAGAGCTGAGCCCCTAGCCTGTGGGGTCTGCACCAATTCCAGTTGGTGTCAGAATGGAATTGAAGTGTAGGACACCAGCTAGTGTTGGAAAATGAGTCATTGTGGGCAAAATCCCACATATCTGGTGGTAGAAGTATTCTGTGTTAACAGTATGGAAAATAGCTTGTTTTTTCCTGGTGCATGTGTTGGTTTTTCCTACGCACCCCCTCACCATGAATCTCCACTGCTCTTCATCTCCTCTCATAGGCATCCACTCTAATGCACTGGATAAGGTCTGTAACTGTGCATGTATCCTTGTAAAACACGTTCTCTTGTTTTGCATGTGCTTGTGTCTGTGGAATTGTGATACATCATGTGCCACCCCTATGTTTTCACCTAACACTGTTGTGGAGAGTGCCCCACGTCGCCCATGTGTGTCTACTCCATTGCTGCTGCCTGCTGTCCAGATCCCACAGCTGCCTCCAGTGTGGCTTGTTACCCACTCCCCTGGTTGTGAAAACCTCCAGCACCCTCACTGTCTGCTGCCAAAGACACCGCCACAGTGAATATCCTTCTACACATTGCCTTACACGCCTGTAAGAGAGCTTCTCTGGGACAGCAGGATTGCTGGGTCCCAGGGCATGTGCAAAGTGGAGATTACAGTCACAATTTTAGAGCTGAAAAAACAATGCCTAGATTACACAATGAAATTGGGAATTCATTTCCAGAATATCCGCCTCCAGGTCCTGGGCTAGTCCCAAGGTGCCAGCCTGCCTCCATGAATAACTAAATCTGTTCCAGTCATTGCAACACTTAGTTTCCCTGCTATATAGTTCTCACGTCTCAGTAATGACCTGAGATAAACTGAATGGGTTGTCTAGACATCTTGGCATGACTATGGCTTGAGGAAGTCTTGCTTCTTTGAATTACTGACAATCTCTCCCATGTTTACAGCAGAACACAGTTAAAGGCATGTCCCACTTCTATTGTCTTATTGCTCATGACAGCCCTATGAGGTAGGAATAATCATCATTTCCATTGTGCAGTGAAGGGAACTGAGGTTCAGCGTCATTTCGCCATGAAGTGGCAGGGCATGCCGCTGCGCCCGAGTTTAACGTAATTCCCACCTCAGACTGGTAGCCCAGGAAAACAAGCCTGTTCCCCACAGCCAGGCATTTGGATGAGATCACAAAAGCTCAGAACTTTGAGCCAGTTGTTCACAAACCCTGTCTGCAGATGTTTGGCATGCGGCAGGGCCAGTCTGGCCAGGAGAGGGAGAGACCCCAGCTGGCACACAGAAGGCAGAGGGACATGGACCTGGGAGAGCCCTTTGCATAGGCAACCCCAAGCTGCAGAGCTCTGTGCTGCTGTCAGCTGGTGGCAGCAAGGCGCTGTGACCTACACCAATGATGGGACGACCTGGCTTCCCTCTCCTGGCTCTGTCCCCGGACAGTGAGAAACAGCAGTGATGGCAAAAGAGAAACAGACGGCCTCTGCTTTTGAAGCCTTCCCTGACAAATCCCTCTCGTTTATTTCATCCATTCCGTTCAGCTCGTGAAGCCCAGCATTTCTACAAACACACTTCCATTAAACAAACATTGGTGCTCTGCTCTGTGCCACACGGGGTGCTCAGATCAGTTGAATGGTTGATCTCCTGAGCCAGGAGTTACTGAGCAAGAGACTTAACCCCTCTAAGCCAGCCTCGATGTGCTGGTTCCTGCCTCATAGGGTGGTCCTAAGGGCGAACACAGGCTCGGCACAGAGTAAACACTCAAAGAGCAGCATCTGATGGTATTAATAGTACTTGATGCAACAAATAAGGAAAGTGGTAAATATAAATGTTGAGGACACTGGGAAGGGAACGATGAATTATTTCTGGACAGAGCAGTGGGGCTACAGCAGACTCTGCTGAGCAGTGGGTGATATGTGGCTGCTGCACACAGAGGGGAGAGTGTGTATGAAATGAAGCGGCTCCCTCCCTCTGCAAAGTGCCTTCCCCCTGTGCTTCTTTCCTCCCCTCTGCAGCCTGGAGGGCACTCAGGGCACTGCCAGGCCGTGGCTGCACTCACCTGTTTCCAAGCCTGTCTCTCCCCTAAACTCTGAGCTCCTTGAGGCCTGAGACTCTATGTTCTGTCCTTAGCACAGGGTTGTACACATAGTCAGCCCTCATTAGAGAATTTTTTAGGTGGATGGAACACAGAGGCATAAAAGAGAGTGAGCTATCTGAGTGGTGGTGAGCGGTTCTGCACACCGGGCACTAGGGCGAATGCTGGAAATGAGAGGGGTCAAAGTTGCTCAAAGTTCTAGCAACAGTTAGACCATCAAGGGTCCTGTGCGATGGGCTGGGGATGTCTATGGACGGCTGAGACTGAGGTGGCAGCAGTCAGAGAGATACAATGCAGGAATTGGAAAGAATCGGCCACTAGATGGGTTGACTAGGGGCAGGGCTGGTGGAAGAAGTCAAGGATAACACTGCTTCATCCTGAACTGGTATCCTGCTCTTGAATAATTTGCCATGTCTGCTGAGAGAGGACAAATATTCATTCAAATGAGGCCCCAGACATTCTACTGCAGTTGATTGGCTCCCATCTTGTCAGGGAAACAGAACCGACAGAACGTGTGTGTGTGTGTGTGTGTGTGTGCACGTGCGTGTGGGGTGTATTTTTAAGGAATTGGCCCATGTGATTGTAGAGGTGCAAGTCCAAATTCTGCAGGGTAGACTGGCAATCCCAGGGAAGAGTTGCAGTTCAAGTCCAAAGTCGATCTGCTGGCAGAATTCTTGTTGCTCAGGTGTGGGGTGGGGGTCAGTCTTTGTTCTATTAAGACCTTTAGTGGGGCCGGGCACAGTGGCTGACGCCTGTAATCCTAGCACTCTGGGAGGCCAAGGCGGAGGATCGCTCGAGGTCAGGAGTTCGAGACCAGCCTGAGCAAGAGCGAGACCCTGTCTCTACTAAAAAAATAGAAAGAAATTAGCTGGACAACTAAAAATATGTAGAAAAATAGAAAAATTAGCCAAGCATGGTGGCACATGCCTGTAGTCCCAGCTACTACAGAGGCTGAGGCAGGAGGATCACTTGAGCCCAGGAGTTTGAGGTTGCTATGAGCTAGGCTGATGCCATGGCACTCTACCCAGGCAATAGAGCAAGACTCTGTCTCAAAAAAAAAACCTTTGGCAGGGTCATGGTGACTCATGCCTGTAACCATAGCACTTTGGGAGGCCAAGGCGGGAGGATCACTTGAGACCAGGAGTTTGAGACCTACCTAAGCAAGAGCAAGACTCTGTCTCTACTAAATATAGAAAAAATCAGCCAGGTGTTGTGGTATGCATCTGTAATCCCAGCTACTCGGGAGACTGAGGCCGGACGATCGCTTGATCCCAGGAGTTTAAGGTCATAGTGAGCTATATGATGCCACTGCACTCTATCCAGGGTGACAGAATGAGACCCTATCTCCAAAAAAAAAAAAGAAAGAAAGAAAGAAAGAAAAAGAAAAACACTCTAACTTATTAGATGAGGCTGACATTATGAAAGGCAACCTGCTTTCCTCACAAACTCCACTGATTTAAATGTCAATCTCATGCAAAAAACACCTTGACAGGAACATCCTGAATAATGTTCAACCAAATACCTAGGCACCATGGCCCAGCCAAGTTGACACATAAAATTAACCATCACAGCAGTCTAGGAATTCAGCCACTTCTCGACAGGAAAGATCTGCAACAGATCTTTTCTCTCTCTCTCTGTCTGATATTTCTGTGCCCCAACAGGGTCACCTTGGGAGAATATTCAGGGGACCGTGTCCAGCCCTGCTTTGCCCACACAAGCCATGCCACCCCATCTGTTGCTCTCCTCACACCCAGTGGCCAGACACAGCTGTATGGCAGCAACTTGTGAAAAACTCCGAGAGTAAACAGGGAGTACGTCCTCTCCACTCCTGGGTTCTCTCAAGTTCAAGGAGAACATTAATGTGCGTCTTGGCCAGGGCGGAGGGGCAGGGGGAGGGAGCAGATGATATGTTCCAATTGTATCATTTGAGGACAGCTAAACAAAAGGATTACTTACAAAGGTGGGCAGGGTGCGGGGGAAACCCATGTCCAGTGCGATATCCCTGAGTTAGCAAGTAACATAGGTGACGTTAGCACCTGGGCCTGACTGGGGCTGGAGTGGCCACTCATGTGCGAGACAACCTTGACCAGAGCCATGTGACCTTGACCAGAGTACATCCCAGTCCAAGGAGACCCTGCAGGAAGGGAGCACGGGAACTTACTTTGTGTGTTACTGCTCTGCAGTGTCTGAATCCAGCCAGAAGCAGGGGACAAAGGGGCCCGTTGGTGTATTCCCAGGTCAGCTTCCTGGGGCAGAGAGCAGGGTGGAGAAGGGTGAAGAGGGCATCCGGAAGGGGACTCCAGAACTTTCTGGCCAGGAAGGGTAGAGGACCCTTCACACTCACATCCAGAGCTCCTGCCCCTTCTCCAAACCCTCCCTCCTCTCCCCAGCTCTGGCTGAGTGTGGCGATGGGGGATGGGAAACTTGTTCTGCCTTTTCATTCCCTCCGTGAAATATCTTTTTTCTTATACCCCTAGGCCTCAACCAATGCAGCCTGCACTTAGAAGCTGAGGATTTGCCATCTTTGTCAAGCTGGCCCATTTTTGGCAACTATTGCCTGGGGCAAATGGTGGCCCCAAGTCAGCCATCCAAAGTATGTGGGGTGGGGGGAAGGAGGGAGATGAGGGGGGAGAACAGAAGGAGAAGAAGAATATTCTGGTAAATTTCTAAATTAATGAAAACCCGACAAAGGTTAATGTTTACTGAACATTTACTTCATACCAAGCACAGCCCAGCGAATTTAATCCTCCCCCGTCTCCATAAGTGATGGTGGTTTTTCCTACTTTACAGGTGAGGGAATGGAGACTTCGAGAGCCCAAGTGACATAGTATCCTTTAACCAAAGGTGCGCGGTGGAGGAGACACAGTTCCTGCCCTTGAGGAGCTGATGGCCTCGTTAGGGGAACAGCGAACAGTTGTACAATGTGGGAGGTGCTGTCATGGAGGGAAGGGCGGCAGTGTGCAGTGTCAGTGAGGACGTCACGAAAGAGGGGACATTTGAGCTTGGTCTTAAAGGGTAATTTCATTCAGTGGATGGAGCTGGAGGGCATCGCAGGCACTAGGATGGTGTGCACCACACTCAGGCAGGGTGGGGTGTGCTGGGCGGATGAGGAGAATCCCACTGGAGCGAGGGGGGACAGGGCAGGAGCAAAGGGAAGGCGCAGAGATGCAGGCAAGGAGAGCAGATGTTGGTCTTTGCGGTAAAACAAATTCTCACAGCGGAATTCTTGCCGATGTGCAAATTTCCAAATTTTATTCAAAATGCAGACTATGCAGTGATCAACCAAAGGCCCCGCTTTGGAAGTGTTAAGAATAATTTCATTTGTTCAGCTTGTCCAAATACGGCTATGAAAAAAGCTGTACAGAGCTTGAAAAGGATGTTTTGGATAATAATAATTTAAAAAAGCAGAGTCAGAAGAAACTTTTGCAGTTTGGAGGAAAATTGGCTTCTCTGTGCTTCAGAAACAGCGCCTGCCCCCCGGCATAGTTAACAGAACCACAGCATCCTGAGGTCCTGCATCTCACGGGCATGACAGCTCTCAGAGCCTCTTCCGAGGTGTCTTCCTGCAGAAGAAGCTGCCTCTTCTGCCCTCCTCATCACTGCTGCCTCCGACCTTTCTCCCCAGTACCCACCAACAGCCTGTTTATCCACAATTGAAACAACCAACCGGGAGCATCAAGGAACCCACAGAGGAAGGGTGAGAGCAATGTATACTCAATTCTATGAGCAGTGAACAATAAGAAAGCAAGCTCCTTTGGGGCATTTAGTTCGACAGCGGCTCCCAGGCTGTGTGTGGACAACAGGCAGCATCGCTCAACTTCTGCCTATCTTGTGTGGCCAGCTCCGTACCCTGGGCACCCAAGACTGTTCACACCGATATTTGTGAAATTATAACGTGCCATCAGCATCTTTGAGAAGCATTAAGGTCTATTCAGGGAGGAGTCTATTTGAGCGCACTCAGACCTGCTGATTTAGTTGGCCAGAAAGTTCAATTAACCAGAAAACTTCACTTTCCAAAGAATTCAGAATAACCAGGAGTTCACTGGACTCTCCCTAAAAGTAATTCTTCTGGATTTGCTCCCAGGGATTTACTCTAAGAGCTTGAAGCTGTAGCATTGTACTTATGAATATTGTGAAACTAGTATTTGCAAGTCTTCATTTTCATTCAACTTTATAATGGGGACATTGTCCCACGTAGCTACACTGTCTTTACCATTATATTCATAGCTTTATTTCACCGGGTGGAACTGCAGCATTAATTACGTAATCATTCCTCTATTGTTAGATATCTAGGCTGTTTCCAACCTTTTTGTGTTAAAGATAATGTTGCAATTAAACACAATAGCATGCAAACTAGTTCAACCTCTGTGGAAAGCAATATGGAGATACCTTAAAGCGATACAGGTAGATCTATCTACCATTTGATCCAGCAATTCCACTACTGGGCATCTACCCAAAAGATCAAATGACACTCTACAACAAAGACACCTGCAGTTGTATGTTTATAGCTGCACAGTTCACAATTGCAAAGTTGTGGAAGGAACCCAAGTGCCCATCAATATATGAGTGGATTAATAAAATGTGGTGTATGTGTACCATGGAGTACTATTCAGCTTTAAGAAATAATCGTGATATAGCACCTCTTGTATTTTCCTGTATAGAGCTGGAACCCATTCTACTAAGAGAAGTATCTCAAGAATGTAAAAACAAGCACCACATGTACTCACCAGAAAATTGGTATTAACACCTAAGTGGACATATAGGAATAACATTTATCGGGTGTCGGGCAGGTGGGAGGAGGGAGGAGTGTTTGGGTATATACAAATATAATGAGTGAGATGTGCAATGTCTGGGGAATGGTCACGCTTGAAGCTCTGCCTCAAAGGGGGAGGGGGGCATGGGCAATATACGTAACCTTAACATTTGTACCCCCATAATATGCTGAAATAAAAAAAAATTTAAAAAAGACTGACTACAGTCACACAAATGAGAATTAGATTTCTAAGTTCAGCTCTCCCTGACATTCAAAATAATAATATTGTACTTCAAAATAATGCTAATATTATTAGCCAGTATTTATTGAGCACTTACTGTGGCATTCTTCCATACTGCATTATCTTTTTTTTTTTTTTGCATTATCTTTTAATGATACTTATATTCCATCCAAACAACATACAAACTCTTCCACCATATTGACCAATATATTATGTTCGCTATATCATAAAGTATAAAAAATCTATTATGTATCTAGTTAAATAACTTAATACTTCATTAATTTTCAGTTCTGGGGCCACCTAAAGTTAATTATGTATTAGTTAATAAATTTAATGGAGGGCAATCTCAATCCTAATGCAAAGCACACTGTGAACAACAAGAAAATGTTCATTTCCTTTCCTACAGCATTACATGCTTAAATAAAATGCCCATACTTGTAAGTGAAAGCATAAAACATTTTTTAAAAGTCTTGGTTTCTCAATTACTCATTATCCTCTGATCCTAATTAAACCTGAGATAGCCAAATACCATGGTCTATGATACCCCAAGCTTCTGTCTCCAGAGGACTGCTGTATGCAATAGTCTATGATGTTTACTACTATGAAGATTGAGGCAAGCATAAGACTATAGCCATGTTCATAAATGCTTCCAGAACTCTAGACTCTGGAAATAAATTCGTTCATTCCATACATAAATAATTACTGTATGCCTACAATACATTAGGCACTGTTCTAGGTCCTAGAAATACAACAGTAAACAAAACAACATATCCTTGATGTTTCCATACTAGAAGGGGGAAACAAACTAAATAAATGTATTAAAATGGGACTCTGACTCGGTTTCAGGTGAGACCCCGAATGGCTGAGGGACCAAGCCTTCGTGCCAAACACTCCCTCATTCTCCAGCGAATACTATGATGAGGAGCATTTATTTCAACCTGTGGCTCCCCACCCTGTGGAGAATAAGAAAGAATCAATCTTGGAGAAGCTGAGAGTTGACTACTCGGAAGAATTCCAAACTAGAAAGAGGAGTCTCAACGAGACAACCTCGCAAGCTTAGGGACATGCTGGTCTGAGAAATCCAAGGGCAAGAAGAGAGGTTGGTTGAGGTGGCTGTGAGAACAGACGTGAGGGTGTGCTGAGGGAAGTAACTGCACAGTGACTGATGGCAGACCAAGGGGGCTGCTCCCTGTGTCATGTGTGTGCATGCATGTGTGTGTGTGTGTGTGTGTGTCACAGAAAAGAGAGAGAGAGAGAGAGAGAGAGAGAGAGAGAATGAATCAGCCCTTCTGGAGCTGACTTAAAGTCACTTTGCCCAAGAGGGACAACAGGAAAAGTGATCAGCATTGGGCCAAGAAGATCAACCTGTAGGGGTAGAACGTGACCTGTCAGGGACCCTGCTGGCCTAGCAAGAGCTCCACACTGTCACCTACCACCCACCATACCAAGCAAGACTTGGCCCTGCTTAGGGCAGGAGCAGCCTGGGTGGCGGAGGGGCAGAGACACGAGAGGGTCAGAGGGGAGCCCCCAGCCTCGTCCCCTCTCCAGGTTTCCATAGGCAGTGGCACACATTGGGAAGAAGCTTTAACTTTAAATAACGTCTTTTAGTTCTAATAATTGTTGCACTGGCCTGGGGATATGAATTACTGATAGGAGACAGACTGGGATACTAAAGTGACCAGAGTCCATTTTACTATCTAAGAGTTAGCAGATGAGCTTCGTGGACTGCTTAGAATTTCACCCAGTCACAGAGGAACAGCTGTATGGCCAGAGTCCTCAAGTCCAGTTCTTGCTTTGGATTGGCTGCACAAATAAGTTCAGATAGCTATAAATATTGAGAAAAACAAAACTGAATCATAGCATGAAAAATGAAAGTTGGAATGGGGTAGGGAAGCTTTAGCTAGGGAGGTAAGGGAAGGTGGTTCTAAGGAGGGCCATGTGAGATAAATCTGAAAGAGGGCACCCACTGGAAAGAGCACCACAGGCAGAGAGAACTGGGAAGGTACACATGTGCCCAAACAAGTCTGTGTGAATTCTACAACTAATCATAACTACCATTTGTGTAATAATTTTATTTTTTGTTTAAAATTTTATCTGCTCATTTGATCCTCACAAAGCCTAATAACCCTGAAAAATATGGATCTCCATTTGCAAGAGGGGAAAACCTGACCCAAAGAAATGATGTCCAGGTCAAGGCAGGAACTTGGAGCCACACTGGGCCTTGGCTGCAGCACCCGGCAGGATATTTGTGCCTTTGTACGTGAGTGCTGAGGTTGCTTCTGTATCAATGTCTCCCTCCTTCCCCGCGCCTCATGCTGACTGCTCTGCCTGCTGAGCTCCATTAGAGACAGTGGTCTCTGCTCAGGGTTACCTGCAGGTCTGGTTCCCCAGAATAGAGGCTGATGTGGATTCACATGGCAGGAGGATCACTGGGCAGAGACACCTGTCAGAGAGTGAGGAATGCAGGACCCTCTGGAAAGACTAAATTGTTATGATCTTGCAATGGGGGCCTCAGCTGATAGGACATTCTGGAGCTGCCACAGCCCTTCAAAGACTCCCCAAGCTTGAGGTCTTTGCACCCCGTGTTGAATAATCACTGGGTGTAGGCTTCTCCTGGTCTGAGGAGGAAAAGCTCATAGAAAGTAGCTCCCTTCAGCCACTACCAACTCCCAGGGAGGAATTCTGCTATCAGTTGTCACAGAAACGCTTCCTGGCAGCTGGGAATAATGCCTCAGTCCTGAAAGGGGATCCACAACTTACACCACAGCAGCCACTGCACGCAACCCATTAGAAGAGATTCTGACAGAGAGAAGAGCCTCAAGAGGAAGTCAGTCTGGATGGAACAGTCCAGAAATCCCACCCTTGAGTGATGTGAAATAATCTGCCCAGTGATAAAAGACTTAAGTGAGAGATGATCATCACCGCTGGGCATGGAACTGCCACAGCTGGTGGCCACAGCTGACAGTGAAGAGGCCCAGGCAAGGCCTGTTTGCACACACATCTGTTTCCTGACCTTCTCCTGTTGATGCTGCCCTCCTGGCTCCCCCAAGCCTTCCTGCCTTGCTGGTATTTCAGATGTTTCAACATTCCTTTCAGCTTCTCAGCTTTTTCATTGCCTTTAATAACCAATCCCCTTTATTAAATGTTCTCTTTGTAAAATATCTAGAGTGATTCCTGATTTCTGGTTGGGCCCTGACTCATACAATCCTACTGAGATAATTGCACATTTGAAGATCTGAAATAGAAAATCGAGAATTCTAAAAATCCAAGATTGATAAAAGACTTAGGAAGTTTAGTCAAATCCCTATCTTTTAATGAATCCCTTCACAATCATATTGTAAAGTGATCTTCTGGTTCTCTGTTAACTCTCTTTGTTGCTCTAGGTCGGAAAAAATGGCTTGGATTTTCAGGGAGGGGAATTTCAGGTTGATTAAAGAAAGAACTATTTGAAGATATTATAGACTTCCCAGGGCAACAGATAGCTCCCTGGCACCACTAGTATATGAGAAGAAACCACGTGGCCAGCTGGCATGGCTATTGCAGAAGAGATTCCACCACTGGTTGCTGCTTAATAACTCCTAAAACTCTTCCAGCTCTAGAATTCAGTGATTCTATAAGGTGCAGCCCTCAATAATCAGATAACACACAAGTTAAGCAGATTGAGACTCCAAGCATTTTTCATTACTCTAATTTTTAAAAACAAAATTTGTTAACATTTCACCAGATAACGAATTGATAATCTTCTTCTAAAGGACAGTAGGATAAGGCCTGACAACACATCTTCTGTTTCATCATAGACATGAGGAAAACACCAGAAATACTCAGATAGTCTTTCTCCTGCTCATAGCACTGAGATTAGAATAAGGGAACATCCCTGGCCTAAACAACAGCAGTGAAGAGACTGAAATTTTATATTTAAGACTACCCCAAGAACTACATTCAAGAACTACATTAAAGAACCATCCTTTAATTTATGATACTAATATTCTCCATATGCTGAGATATACTTATAGGAAAAATGGTCACACGCATACACACACAAACACACACATACACACAAAAATCCAACTCATCAGACCAAACAGAGGACAGAGGGTTGTGGAGCAATTTTTATACGTCTGCATCTCACTTCCAGTTCAGGTGAGGTCTGTATCAGCACATTGTCCCAGCAATGATAGGCTCCTGAGGCCAATTCAAACTCACTCACTGTTTCAGGCACAGACTGTCTGGGAGCAGGGAGTGCAGAGCTTGCCAACAGCCCTTTCAATCTGCCAATGCACTTTCCTACCAATTCATGAGACATGTACAAACACAAACTCCAAAGTCTGAGTATGTTTAAACCTCTGTCTCCCTGAAAAGCTACACTGCATTCACTGTTCCATGTCCATCACTTGCATATGTTGACCTTGCACCACTAGAAATCTCTAACCCAGGATGTCTCAAAACACAGATTTTAGAAATGCATGGGTTGTGAGTCCTAAGTATTCAGAAAAAATGTGTAACATCCTTTCTTAGAGTCCCTCTGCAATTACATAAACAAACAAATAAATAAAGTTATGTTGAATATCATTCATGGTTCTTTATACTAAAAATGCAGAAAAGAGAAAAATAAATCCACACAATGCTGCTCTTAGATGTCAACTGGAAAGATGCATGAGGGCTTCCCTTTCCAACCCATTCTTACCTTCTCTCCTATTATGAAAACCACCTGCAGATGTCTGTGCACTCATTTATGCTTGTTTGTGCACTGACCTTGTAACATTTGTTAATTTGGGATATTTCTATACATAGAAAGGTTTTAGTTTTTCCTTTTGATTTTATGTTTCATATACAGTCTTTCTGAGAGTGTCAGTTTCTGTTGCACCTGAGCATAAACCAATGCACCTGGGCACAAACCAATGGGCATTTCTGACATTGTTGCACATTCAGGGCAGGTTAGTTTGGGAAAAAGGGAAAGTTAGGGGGTATCACAGATGTATAAAGGAGGAAAGCCAAGTCGCCTGATTTCCAAATAAAATAATAAACGGCCACCTTGATATAAAAGTGATAGATCATTTAACTGAATATAAAAAGGTACTCATTTTTAAAGTGCTTTATTGTGAATGAACACAAAACCTTCTTTCTTAGAAAAATGAGCTCCAAACCACGAAATAGGAGTTGCCTGTATGTTATAATCTTGTTTCTGAGGACAGAAACTATTCTATTTATGCTGAACCCTTAAGGAATGAGACTGTTGTGGGTAGGGCCCCATAAACAATGCACTTTTGGTTTGATAAGGATTTGCATAAACTCACATTTCTCAACTTTATGTATTAAGGATTTAGGTGACATAGAAGAATTATTATTTAGGTTTTTCTAGAGACAGAAAAACCAACATGGCATATCTATAGTCATAACTGTTAGGATGAATGGTCATAATGTGCTTTATGAATTTTATAGTAAATGGAGAGAATGGGAAAGATAGAGTCATTACTCCTTGTGTACGCCATGGTCTTTACTTCTTTTTGTAAAGAGACCATCATTAACAAGGAAATCACCATCAATGACCTTTCCCATGCCACTCTGTAGGTGGGGTCAAACACAACTTCCTTTTCCTTTCATGTAAACATACAGCCATTACACTTACCTAAGACACTTGGCACAGTCCTTATTTCTTATAATAGTAGTGTTTTAAAAAACAATTTATTAAATTAACTCAGTGTGGTTCATTTTTATACTTGTGAAAGAACTTCAATAAAAAAATTCACAAACCAGACCATGTTTCCTAATTAGAGCCTCAGAAAATACAGTCACTATGCTTTTCTACACCTTTAGGTTCTTGTAAAGCAACCAAAAAGAGATCTAAAGCTTTGCAGGAACAAGCTTGAGGAACTATATCTCCATGCAAATTACTCTCTTTCATTATGTTATTGAGGCATATTTAAGAAATCTCAACTGAGGCATGAACAAGTTATGACTAAGATCAGGCTTCCTACATCATTCTCCTGCCTAGTGTCTGAAAACTGTTAGACATAGCTCTGCCTCTTCCAATTGCCACCATTCTCACCAGCAAACCAATATACAAATTCATGTGCCAATGTTGTCATGCCATTTTCCTTATTTTATTGACAGTACTTCAAGTTAGTGTTAACTAGCAAAAATATTCCAGTTATACTCCCAAGCCTACTTATGAAGACCTAATAGGGAGCTTACTAGTTGTGTAAGTGACAAAAACATGTTGAATCACAAACAAGTTCCATATAGCTCTACTTGATGCAGCTGTTATAACGTTTGACACCCACTCTGTGCCACACCAGCCCTGCTGCACAGATAACATCTCTGCCATTGGATAAAGACAATTCCCAGGAGCCCAGCAAAATACATTCGGACTATATAACTCTGTGGTATGGAATAGTAAAAATCTCTTACCTTGCATCGTCACTTTTGTTGGTTCTGAGAACAGAGGAATGAGCAAGAGGTAGATAAGGTAGACAAAGGACAGTCCATTGTATCGGAATGCACACGCTGTGGGTGGGGAGAGAGAAGAGAAGGAGAAGGTCATTAACATCGGCAGGCTGGTAGAACCAGGGGGGCACAACAATAGTGTGGGTGATGGTACTAGATATCACTGGACCAAACAGTATCACTTTCTAAAGAGATGTCAATTACAAAGGAATAAACTGAGTATTTATTCCGTGTCCACCAGCATGTTGAGCATAATGAAAAATAGATAATTAAAATACATGGCCCCTGCTCTTAAAATCTAACCAGGAAGTATGAAGGTTAAACAACAAAACTATTTAAAATTATAACAGACACAGTAATTTGTTAAGGGATGCACAAATATAAAGAGACATAAATTGTAAATCATAAAATGTTGGAGGGGTGGGTGATAAAAGTGCATATTTTTTATATCAGCTTAAAATAGCCAGTTGTAACTATAAAGTGTTTTATATAACCCTAATAGTAACCACAAAGCAAAAACCTATAGTACATAAACAAAAGATAAAAGAAATCAAAGCATGTATCTAGAAATAAATCACCAAGTCACAAAAGAAGACAGTAAGAGAGGAAGAAAGGAACTCCAAAACAATCAGAAAACAATTAATAAAAGGGCAATAGTAAGTCTTTAGCTATCAATAATTACCTTGAATGTAAATTGATTAGTAGCCAATCAAAAGGCATAGAGTGGCTGAGTAAATATGAAAACAAAACCCAACTACATGCTGCCCACAAGAAACCCACTTCACATTTACCAACACATATAGACTGAAGTTGAAATGATGGAAAAAGATATTCCATGCAAACAGAAACCAAAAGACAATAGGGACAGCTATATTTAGATAAAATACACATTAAGTCAAGAACTGTAAAATGAGACAAAGAAAGTCATTATATAGTGATAAAGGGATAAATTCATCAAGAAGCTACAACAGTTATAAATACACATGTATCCAGCATTGGAGCACTTAAATATATGAAGCAGATATTAAGAGATATGAAGGAAGACATAGGTGGTAACATATAATAATAATAGTAGGGAACTTCAATTTTCCATGTTCAGCAATGAACAGACAATCCAGATAGAAAATAATTATGAAAACATCAGACTAAATGAACCTAAAAGACATACATAGAACATTCTATCCAATAGCAGCAGAATACATATACTTCTCAAACACTCATGGAATATTCTCCACAATAGAACATAAGCTACACTACAAAACAAGTCTCAACAAATTTAAAAAGACTGAAATCATATGAAATATCTTTTCCCACCACAATGGTATGAAACTAGAAATCAACAACAGGAGGAATTTCAGAAAATTCACAAATACATGGAAATTAAACAACATGCTCCTGAGCAACCAATGAATCAAAAGGGAAATTAAAAATACCTTGAGACTAATGAAATCAGACACACAGCATATCAAAACTCATTGAATGCAGCAAAAGCAGTCCTAAGAGGGAGGTTTATAGCAATAAACACTAACCTGAGAAAAGAAGAAATATCTCAAATAAGCAACCTAACATTACATCTCAGGGAACTGAAAAAAGAAACCAAACTAAGCTCAAAGTTAGTAGAAAGAAGGAAATAATAAAGGTCAGGGCAGAAACAAAAAATAGAGACTAGAAAAACAATAGAATAGAAAAGATCAATAAAATTAAGAGTTGGTTTTTTGAAAAGGAACAAAATCGACAAACCTTTAACTAGACTAAGAGAAAAGGAGAGAAAACTCAAAAATTAAAATCAGAAATGAAAGGGGAGACATTATCACTGATATAAATACCACCAATAAAACAGAAGAGACTACTGCAATTATACACCAAAAAAATTTAATAACCTAGAAGAAATAGATTCCTAGACACATACAACTTACTAAGATAGAATTATGAAAAAATAGAAAATCTGAATAGACCAGTAACAAGTAGGAAGATTGAATCAGTGATAAAATTCTCCCATTAAAGAAAATTTCAGGACCTGATGAATTCTACCAAACATTTAAAGATAACTAATATCAATCCTTCCCAAATTCTTTCAAAAAACTGAAAAGGGAATTCTTTCAAACTCATTCTATGAGGTCAGCATTGCCCTAATACCAAACCAGACAAAAGTAACACAAGAAAAGAAAATCACAGGCCAATATTCCTGTTGAACATAGATGCAAAAATCCTCAACAAAACAGTAGAAAATCCAATTCAACAAAACATTTAAAGAATCATTTACCATGATCAAGTGTGCTTTATCCCAGGGATGCAATAATGTTTCAAAATACATAAATCAGTGTGATATAGGACATTAACAGAATGAAGGACAAAAACCATATTATCATCTCAACAGATGCAGAAAAACTATATCACAAAATCCAGCATCTTGGCCGGGCGCGGTGGCTCACGCCTGTAATCCTAGCTCTCTGGGAGGCCGAGGCGGGCGGATCGCTCGAGCTCAGGAGTTCGAAACCAGCCTGAGCAAGAGCGAGACCCCGTCTCTACTATAAATAGAAAGCAATTAA
>CAUYPO010091046.1:0-11596 GCA_963574435.1 Cheirogaleus major | reverse complement strand
GATTTCATCTTCAAGAAATCATAGGCATTAGGTGTTTCTATAAAGATCCCCCTGATGACATGAGCAGCATAGTGTGATTTAGAACCACTGGTCTGAATCATACCTTGCTATACCATGAATCCTATGATTCCATCTGGACAGGAATGTTCTCTAGGTCAAATGGGCCAACAGCTAACCACATTTACAGTCTCCCTGGCGTGGTGATACTTGGAGGGCAGAGTGTATCTAAATTTCTGGATGGGATGGGGTGAAGCTGAGGGGAATGTAGCTTAAAAGAGCATATTCAATATTGTTATAGAATTTTATTTCCGAATAATACATTTTTTCATATTTTAAGCTAGAAGAAGTGCCAATCAATAGCATCTTTTTGACATCTGAAATACTTAGTGATTCCAAACTGAGAGAGCCTGCCAGATGTGTGTGTGTGTGTATTGAGATGTGTATACAATATTAAAATGCCAGGAGGTGGTATCAGCAATTTAATTTCTGCAATTTAATTTTGTTAAGTGGGTTTAAAAGTTTAGGAAATCAGGCATAGAGAGTTAGTGCCTGATTTGGTAGGTATAATCATTGATTCTTGGAATATTTATTGAGTGTCTCCTAGTTCTCAGTGCCTTTGCTGGGTCTTCCAGCTATTTTGCTTGATGCAAAAGTAATTGTGGTGTTAGCATTGTTGAAATGTGCCTTTTGATATTGGAATATATTCTTAAATGTGGTTATGTTATACATCATTGTAATGCACATTTGTGGCTTTATGTTTATTTTTTGCTAATGACTTATTACTTGCTGTTTATTTTATATTTATTTTAGACTATGGAAATGATGTTAGACAAAAAGCGAATTCGAGTGATTTTCTTATTCAAGTTCAAAATAGGTCTTAAAGCAGCAGAGACAACTCACAACATCAACAATGCATTTGGCCCAGGAACTGCTAACCACTGTACAGTGCAGTGGTGGTTCAAGAAGTTTTGCAAAGGAGACAAGAGCTTTGAAGATGAGGAGCGCAGTGGCCGGCCATTGGAAGTTGACGATGACCAATTGAGAGCAATCATCGAAGCTGATCCTCTTACAACTACACGAGAAGTTGCTGAAGAACTCAATATCCACCATTCTATGGTCGTTGGGCATTTGAAGCAAATTGGAAAGGTGAAAAAACTCAGTAAGTGGGGCCTTGTGAGCTGACCCCCCCAAAAAAAATCATCATTTTGAAGTGTCATCTTCTCTTCTTGTATGCAACAACAAGCCATTTCTTGATCAGGTTGTGAGGTGCCATGAAAAGTGGATTTTATATGACAACTGGCAATGACCAGCTCAGTGGTTGGACCAAGAAGAAGCTCCAAAGCCAAACTTGCACCAAAAAAAGGTCATGGTCACTGTTTAGTGGTCTGCCACTGGTGTGATCCACTAGAGCTTTCTGAATCCTGTCGAATCCATTACATCTGAGAAGTACGCTCAGCAAATCCATGAGATGTACCAAAAGCTGCAACACCTGCAACCAGCATTGGTCAACAGAAAGGGTCCAGTTCTCCAGGACAACGCCCGACCACACGCTGCACAACCAGTGCTTCAAAAGTTGAATGAATTGGGCTACAAAGTTTTGCCTCATCTACCATATTCACCTGACCTCTCACCAACCCACTACCACTTCTTCAAGCATCTGGACAACTTTTTGCAGGGAAAACGCTTCCACAACCAGCAGGATGCAGAAAACACTTTCCAAGAGTTTGTCGAATCCCGAAGCACGGATTTTTTATGCTACAGGAATAAACAAATTTATTTCTCGTTGGCAAAAATGTGTTAATTGTGATGGTTCCTATTTTGATTAATAAAGATGTGTTTGAGCCTAGATATAATGATTTAAAATGCACGATCTGAAACCACAATTACTTTTGCACCAACCTAATATGTTGTTTTCAATCTACCCGACTTGCTAGGTAGGCATTATTTTATAGGTAAAAGTGTAGCAAAGAAAGGTGCAGTAGGGTCGCACAGGGAAAAGTGGCTGGTGTGTCAGCTCCCTGAGGGCAGGGATCTTGTGTCCTGTCCCCGGCCGCCACCCCAGCCCCAGGACAGTGTCTGGAACGTTGCAAGCACCCAAAATACATTTTTGCAAGTGGCCGAGGGGCAGAGCGGATGTAGCTCTGTGTGCTGTGTCCGGACCTGCTGTTTCTCCTTCATTATCTAGAGACTCTCAGCTCTTCTTCTGTGCTGGCTTTGTCTGCCTCATTGCAGTTGAGAGGAAGCTGTGGGCAAATGCATCTTCATTCACGGGCCGTATCCAACTGGGCCCCAAGTGTGTTGTGTGTGTGTGTGTGTGTGTGTGTGTGTGTGGAGCATTTATTCATCCAGGAAATATCCATTTACATACTAAAATCTGGTTGATCTGAAAGAGTATATGAGTACAATCACCACTGTGTGTCCACGGGCCAGGAGGTTTAACATCAGTTAAACCCATTCACATTTAACAGAATATTATATATCATAGTAGTGGGAGAGTGGCCATCATGGAAGTGTTTAAGTGAAAATATACAGTATGCCCTATATTAACAGAGCTATTCTAATTTCATCCCTCCGTTTAAATTGTTTTCACTTATATTTTAACAATCTGCACTACCAAATGACACTCTGTTTCAAAGATGCCTGATAAAATAAAAAAAACATTGACTTGTTTCTACAGCATAAATGTGAAGGCTTCCAGAAAAAAAAAAGAAGAAGAAGAAATGGAACACACTCGCTGTTTTCCATAATTTTTATTTTATCGTTTTAGAGCACTCAGATGAGGATTTGGGAAATCTTCATGTAACTCCCTTAATAAAGCCACAGAGAGCACTTTATGCTGCTTCTACTTCCCACACACAAACTTTCTAATTATAAAAGGACCTTTTCAGACTTATTCAGGGCATATAATCTTATTTGCAGCTCCTAATTGGAGGACTGTGTTTGTTGAAAAGAACAGAAGTCTTCAGTCATTTAGAATAAAGCTGGCTCATCAACCCCTGTGGGAAGAAAAGAACTATTTATTTTATCCGTTAATCCCAAATACAAACACAATAAAGCTGTCTTTTCTAATAGTGACCTATTTCATGTTAAATTGGGATAAAGCTAGCTTTGCTCAATAAGACTATTGTGGTCAACAAAAAAGTCAATCTTATTAGGATTCCCATTGAATACCTTCCAATAACTTATCTTTTAAAATGCTGAACCCGAATCCCAGTTGAATTCTCTACGTTGTCTGACACAAAAATGCAAATCTGGAAGGGAAATAACCTCAACTAGGGATCCCCATCTAGTGGCAGGGAAGTAAATTGCTGGTCAAAAATCTGGTCTATAATTACCCCATATCTGTAATCTGATTTTTAAAATTCTTCTATTTGTGCCCAAACCCTTAAGTTTTAGTATCTCTCTGTTTTTTGTCTATACTTTTATTTCTAAGAATAGATAACTTTCATACCAAGCACATTGTTTATTGATAACTTAAATTTTAGTCTTAAAAAAATAATATTGCTTAAAATGAGCCAGATTTCCTCATTTATAGTTGAATTTTAAAATGTAGGAAGTCATGTTCCTTGAATAGCATTACATACCACTCATAGGTTAAACTGTGTATGGTGTAAATAATATTATTCACTTGATTTCATTTTATCAAAAGACTCCAAAGGTTCTTTCTTCATAAGAGCTTTAGAGGATCAAGACTGAGTCATAGAAAAGTCCAGAGAGATGTCTAAAGATATTGATGATTTCAAAGTTTACTAGCTCAGAGTACAGTCAGCGGACTCCATCAGAAGTTTCATATGTTACATCTGCATTCCATGCTTCTCCATTTCTTGACTTTTGCTCTCATAATAATAAACATGTCAAAAACTGCATAAGGCAACAGCGCGGATCAACTCCAGCCATACATAGGAAATACTTCTGCTAATGATTCTGTCTTATAAATGCAAATCTTCTTTGTTTTCACAAAAAAAAACAAGTTGCTAATGGCCATACGTCATTTTTAAATGAAGTAAGACATATTTCTCAATTTATGTACAGTTGAGTTACTTTCAAAATATCTTTCCATAAGCCTATGTGCCCAAACCCCCAAAGAAGAACATAGGTATATAGATGCATCCGGGTTATGAAGGAAAGAACAAAGGACTCAAGTTCACATCAGAAGAATGAGGACAAGCGGTTGGAGGAGAAGGAAAGAGAAGTTTATTAATTTGCTGGCAAATGAGGCAGCTGGCAGACTCCCATCTTAAAGTACCAATGTCCTCAATATTATTATTATTATTTACAAAGGGAGGTACCAGCACCCACCTCTCAAGGTGGTTGGAAAGACTCAATGAGATGACCTATGGGAAAATGTTGGTCAACTGCAAGACACTCTACACATGTTATGAACTACAACAAACCTAGTAGGATCCTCAGAGAAGACATAAGAGAAAGAAGGAAGCTTGTTGAAATCGGAGAACACGAAGCACAAGCTTTAGGGACTGAACAGAATTTTTGCAGGTCTGATGATTCTGACTGTTGCCTTACATTCTATGTGGGGTTGTGAATTTCTGAAGAGAAGAGAATGAATGATAGAGTTGGAATAGAGATTGGATAGTTTGGTTTCCTCATTTTATTAAGGAAAAAACCTAATGCCCCTTTCTTCTTCAGAGCTCTTTGCACACTTGAGATTATTTAATAATTTTAAATTATTTGTTTCATGTCCACCTTTGCTTCTGGACTACAAGCTCCATGTAATCAGGGCCATGTCTGTTTGGCCACCCTGTATCCTCCTATGTGGCTCCGTGTCTAGTAGTGTCTAGTACATTGTCTACACTCAGTCATTGCTGACAAACTCAAGGACATCATATAGCAAAGTGGATGGGACTGTGGACTCTGCAGAGAGGAAAGGCTGGCCTCAAATTTGACCTCTTTGGTTTACTTCCTGTGTGACTTTGGGTAAGTTACTTAGCCTCTCTGAGCCTCAGTTTCTTTATCTGTAAAACAGGACGGATAATGACAGAACCTATTTCATAGGGTTGTTTCGGAGATTAATGAGCTAATTCATATGAAGTACCTAGAACAGTATAATTCTAGAATTTTATCTAAGTGAGCGAGCTAGCAAAGCTAATTAGAGAATGTTCTGGAACTAGAACCCTACCTAGGTCTTGCTCTTTGTTTCTTTTTCCTCCATGTCCCCCAATCTCTCTGCCCAGACCACTTTCCCAAACCATTAAATAGAATCAGATAAAAATAGCAACACAAAATAAAATATTGGGTCATTCACTTAGAGGAGCTAAAATCCCTCAAAGTCTAGCAGCGAGTTTCAGGAACTCATTTAAATGGTGGTAAGGGGCTTATTATTGCTAATAACCTCCCAGTGTCTAAAGCACAGAGCTGAACAGAGTATTTCATATTTTGCTCTAACAGCTAGTCCTTAAGGATTTGACTATCAGATGTAGTAGGCATGCTGGATTATGAAAACGGCATATTTAAAAATATCTCTGCAACCCACTCCTCGATGACTTTTAGCAGGTGAACTAACTGGTAGCCTCCTGGAAGATTAGATGTCGGGATAATTAGCTCTCTGCCACATGGACTGTATTTTTCAAATCTCATTCTCCTTTCTTCCCCATGTCTCTTAGTTGACACAACTCATTACGACTTTATGCCTGAGTGTTTCAGTTTGTTTTCAGCACATTCATAAACCCTTCATGACTTATTGCACCTAACACTCCATTCGTGCTATTAACTTTGATGTTATATTTTGCAATTCGGTTTGTACTCAAATACTAGAGAAAACAAAGAGCGAGTCAGACAGGTAACCAGATAAGGAGTATTGGCTGTCACAACTCATTCTCCCATCTCTCCTTGGTCTTCAAAATCCCACGTGCTATGGAGGAAGTGAAATGCACATTCTCCCGTTTCATTTCATGATCAGAGGTGAGTTTCTTCTTTCATTGTCTAACGTTAGGGTCTGTGAGCTTTCCCATTTCATTATTCTATGTGACCTGGTTGTGGCCTTATGCAACTGGGGAATAACTTCCTCTTTTCTATTATAGATGGAGCCAATGAAAAACTAGACTAAAAAAGAATAAGTTGGAATGTAGACTTAGCCAAAGGAACCATACAATGATAGAAATTTCTGGCTGGAAGAACTTTGAAAGGCTATCTGTCCACCTCCCTGCACTTCCGCCCACCCCACACCAAGCCAGCAGGTATTAATAATTACGGCTCCTGTTTCAAAAGACTCCAGAGGATACCGTGCCTCTGCTCCCCATTTAAGACAGTTCTTCATTTCTGCAGCTTCACGCCATCTCCCTCCTCTCGTTTAGACTCTTTTCTTTCCATTGCTTGGAAGAAGAGTTGGTTACTTCCATGTCATCTGTAGAGTTTTCTCTCCAGCTTCTCTGCGTGTTACCACTGTTTTATTAATTGTGGAAAATTCCAGGATTTCCTGAAAATAGTCTAGAATTGAACCAGTGTTTGCAGTAAAAAAAAAAGAGAGCCAGGAATGTTTTCTTTCCTTTTCTGTTTCCTTTGCATTGGTACTATTGTACCAATCCTTCGGCGCTGATGACTTCCGCACCCCACCCCAGCTTCACAGCTCAGAAAACATGGGCAAAATCCAAGCCTTATCAAACTCCTTTTAGCTTCATGCTGGGCTCCATCCCCAAATCATCTCTTCTCAAAACTCAAATTCAGGGCCTGGAGTTCTAAGGGCTGGGAGTTTTCTAAGATTTATAGATCCCGGAATTGTTACCCGGTGACCTAAAACTCGTAGGAAATTCCCCTGACCCCATTCCCACCTGCAATCTTGAATATAGGTTCCTTAATAAATTGCTTTTAATCTGAGCATGACTTGATAGTGACTCGCTGAGCTATTTTTGATGCACATCTATCTTCGCCTCTGGACACCAGCAATCCGTCTGTTGAACTTCAACATGTGTAACGTGTTCAACAGTCTGGCGAAGTGTGCAATAGAGAGAAGGCAGGTTTAGGGGTCAGGCTGACCTTGGTCTGATGTTCCACTATTTCATTTACTGTCGAATGACTTTTGCAAGTTGCTTAACCTGTCTAAGCTTCAGGTTCTGTCTGGGTAAACGGAGCTGATGCAGACTTCGGGGTTCAATACGAGGATTAAGGAGAGAACAGACATATGCAAAGCACCCAGCGCTGTGTCTGGCAGGCCTAATTATTTCAAACACATTTCCTTGTCTCCCTCACCGGTTAGAGGGCAAGATCTATAGCACCTTCGGCGGCTTCATTAGTTCAACTGAGCTTGCCTTAATCACAACACTCACTGCAATTGTTATAACAGAAGTAGTGTCTATAATAGCATCCATTGTGCACTTGCTGTATGCTCAGTACTGTGCTGGGCACTGAGGACAGAAAGGCAGCAGGACACGGGCTCCCTGTGCTTGTGCCTGTGTGCTTGTGCTTGTGTGCAGTAGCGGCGGCTAGCACACGTGAAGCCCCTTCGTGAACATCTAAACCGAGAGTCGCATCAGGGCTGGGTTAAGATTTTAGACCTAAGCACTAAGAAGATTATGGTGCTGCCACCCCCGTATATAATTAAAAATAAAAACAGTCCTAAGCCACAATGAAGTGCAAAGAAGCAGAACAATGTTCTGATATTTCCCCACTGTGATGACAGTCTCAAGACGTCTTTTGCAATATCAAATTTCAAATTCTTTTTTTTTTTTCAAAGAGATGTTTTACTGTGGTGTCCTCATTTTGTAGGTGACCAGAGTGTTCACAGGGTAACCCAGTCCTGGTCCCCCCTAGCATTCCCCCAAGGGCTGTCCTGATGTTCTGGGCATGGATCAGCCCGGAGCAGGGAAGACAGGGGTCGCCATGATTCATGAACTATTTGGTAAATTCCACAAAGCATGGAAAAGCGATCGCGTAATTTTGAGGCAAGATCCAATCACCTTTTTAAAAAGTAAATGGAAATGCTTGCCAAATGTGTGGAATGGTTTTTCTCTGGGATGGATGTGTGATATGCTTTTCACAAATGGGGCAAAGTGGAAGTCATAGTTAAATGAGCATGTTGTAGAGACAATTATATATTAATATTATGTCTTAAAGGGACACCTCACTGCTAAGCCCCTCTCTCTGGCTAGGTTGTTGCAATAGAGACAAAATGCGGGGAACAATGGAGTCATGAGACATTCGCCACGATGCATAGGCACTTGTTTTTTTTGTTGGTTCTTCTGTTTCTTTAATGGAGGGTGTTCTCTCTGAAGGACGCAGTCTAGCTCTAGGGCAAAGCCAGCAGTACCTGGCCAGGCTTATCTGGGGATCTAGCTGACAGCCACTCACCTTCACACTGCAAATCCAAACGCTAAGCACCAGGAAAGGCCCAGAAACCTTGACAGAGAACTTTCTCAAGCCTAGACGAAAACAGTTTACACAGCCACTGTAAATAGTTCATAAAATCCATTTACAGTCCATCTACTTAGATTTCCATTACATCCTGTTCTGTTTCAAACACGCATTTTTCTTTTGGATTGTTAGGCAGCAAAGAGTCAAGCCATTTATCATGCCGTGCCTTAGTATTCCTTGAAAATGTTTTACCATTTTCAGGAAATACTGTGGCTTCTATAATTAATCTCCCAGTAGAAGCTGTTTTAGAGAGACTCCAGAACAGCGGAAAGAAGTCTTTTCTTTATGGAAGTGTTTTGGTTCTGGTGAGTGGAAACGTTCAAGAAACAGATGCTGGTGGTATTATCACATATTGCAAACTGTTCATTTCAGATAACGAGGATGAAAACAATAGAGCACAGTCTCACTCTTTCAAAACCGTCCCATGACAAAGCTGCTGTTAAACGGGACCCACGGGCAACTCAATGTTGTGCTATAATTAGAGTCACTCTTCAGTGTGAGGCTGGGTTTCCACAGCTCTTATACCCTGGAGGGATACAAAACTGATGGGTTCCCACCCCCAGACCCCTACTCCCCTTGGCATTAGTAATATTAGTTACCACTTAGTACTTTTCCATGGATCAGTCATAGTTCTAAACATTTTATGCATAGTGACTCATTTAATCCTCACGATGACCCTCTAATGAAGGGATAATGTATATGTCAATTTTCAGATTAGGAAACTGATACAGAAAATTGTTGAAGGACTTGCCCAGGGCAGAATGAGGCCAGATGGAGGTCTAGGCCAGCCTCCCCGTTGCTGTGCTCCGAGGCTCGCCCGTGGCATACAATGTTCAGTGTTCTGTTCTTACGATCTGATTTGCACTAGCAGGTGGTCAGGTAGTTCAGTCATCCCATTTTACAGAAAAGAAAACAAAGGCACAGAGATGTTAAACAGCTTGCCAGAAGCCAAATGACAAGACGGTTAGGAGCACAGGTTGCCTGATGTTCAGGCCAACTTTTCCTACTTTAAAGCATTGTACCTTCTTCTCCTTTTTCCTCCTTGTGTAAAAAATTAACCAAAACCTAAACTGTTGCTTTACTTCTTTCTACGACTTGCCCTCCTGGGTCACAGGAAAAGGCAGATGTTTGGTTGTAATGCTAAGCACAGCAAACCCCACTCTGGGCCCAGGTTCTACCCAAAGCAGGGTTGGCTTTGCTTCTTGAAGAAAAATAAGCGGTTTTATTGGCCTCCTGGTGAAGCTGATGGTTTTAAAATGGTTTAATCTCATACTCAGACAGATTAATAAATATTAGGAAATGCTCCTATCTGTAGAGTGCATGTACACAGGAGATCAAGAAAACAATCTGATAAACCAGAAGTGCTGGGTGATCTCCAGAAGAAAGTTCTTGTTTCCTGCAAGAAACCTCATAGGGCAAGCATATTTATCTCTCCAGTGACAAGGTTACAGTTTTGTTTATTTCATTTTTTTTTTTTTAACAGGGTTATGCTGAGGGCTCACGTGGCTTTTGTGGGCCAATCTGACCTCCAGATTAACTTCATTCCGATGCCAGGGAGACACCTGGTCATCTGCATACCAACCAGATGCACTTACTTGAGTGTTTTCTTCCCAAACGAGGGGGAAACTGGTCATGATGAAACCACAGGCAAGGCGGTGCACAGGTAGGACATAATCTTTAACACTGTCACTTGATGAAGCAGGCAGTCATCTCTCCTGCGAGGAAAGCCTTGAGTCAGGTGAATGTTTATTTCATCTGTATTTGTCAGAGTGCAGGAAGCATGACACGGTACATGCAAAATGGGTATTTAGGAGGGTTTCATAAAGGGACCGTTTGCAAAGGTGGGTGCGGGGCTCAGAAAAACACACAAGGGGTGGTGGTGTACACCAGGGCTAGCCCCAGCAGGGAGCCATCTCCTATAGACTTACAGAGAAGAGTTATGGGAACCAGTGTGCATGGTGACAGCCACATGAGAGGGGCTGTGGCTTCACAGAGAGACACAGACGCCCACAGGGACCCCACAGAGAGGAAGCCAGGAATAGATACTCCAGCCTTTACTCTCCTCCTGCTCATTGACCAGACTCAACTGGCAGGCGAGGCAGGTGGCTACCAATGCAGCCCACAGGGACAGTCCCCCGGGGCCCAGGACAGGGGGAAGGGGCAGTGGGCAGACACCCAGAACACCCTCACGTTATCTTTCTCAGGTAAAATAACATCCGTGTCCCCTCCTGCTGCAACTTGAGTTGTTTAATAAAGAAGTAATCAGGAAAACAACAACAACACCATGGAATTAGGTGGCTAATTTTATCTCTATGGCAGAAATCAGAGTTGTAAAGTCCCCATTGTGTTTTATGAGTCAGAACTAGATGTACCCAACGGGTCTCAGGAATACCTTGAGCCTCCAAACAGACCCTCCGATAATGGGCAAAGGAGAGCCAGTGGAAATGAGCTCCCAGCAAGACAATGAGAGTGATCAAAATTAAACAAGGAACATAGATTAAAGAAAGAGGGTCATGGGGTTTGAAATTGTGGGTGTAAAATCTGCAGAGACACCCATTGCATGGAAAGGCCCATGTTTTAATCAAATAAGTGAAGGCTGCTTTTGTTTTGTCCTATCTTGCTTTGTCTGGTTTCCTGAAACAGTTTAGGCAAAAGACCAGTAAGAGTAGGGAGAGGTGGGGAAACGTGAAGAGATGTCTTGTGGGCGTTCTAAGGTGGCAGTGATGCCCCAAGTCAGCTAGGATGTAACCAGCATGGTGAACCTGGCTCCCAGCCACGGGGTTAAAGGGAATCTTATCAAAGACATTCAGCGTTTGGAGAAGAGCATAGTGTGGTGTTAAAAGCAAACGATTTAGGGTTCCACACATACCACCTATGAGCTGGGCCACCTTGAGCAAGTTAGATAATCTCTACAAGCCTCAGTATGCTGCTCAATGAAATGGGACAATACCTGCCCCTTCTCAGGTTGTTTTGTGAATTAAATGCAATCACATATTTAAAATGCTAAATACAGTATCTACCACATAGTTGGCATTCAGTCAATAGTATATGTGTATATACACTTGTATATATAGACACATATATGCGTATACGTTTATAATAGAACCATCTGGCCTTAATGAGGGATGTGAGTGGTCATGGTTGGTCCGTGAGCCCTTTGGCCACATGAATGCAGCATGTGACAAGAGATGCTTCTTTTTTCTTTCTCCCCAAATTTACATGCTTACTCCAGTTC